>APFE031684511.1:0-47993 GCA_000404065.3 Pinus taeda
TCTTGATATGTCCTTCTATCTTGAGAGTTTGAGGAGTGGTAATTCTTGCCAATGCTTTACAAGATATGGTATGATTCATTTCTTCTTTCTCTGGGGTGGGGTCCTCGCATATATCCTCTTCTTTTGATGATTCTTGCTCCTTTTCATCCTCCTCTTTATATTCTATGTATAATAATTTCTTCTCAGCACACTTATGACCTTTAGTGCATTTTCTATCACAATTGTAACAAAGCCCTTTTTCTCTTTTTTCTTCCAATTGTTGTGGTGTAACGCTTGTAGGTTGTGGAAGGCTAGGAGAAACAACACTTCCATCTTTATAGTTGTGAGGGGTAGACTTCCTTGTTGCCATAAATTTACTTTCGGCAATGTAACAAAGCCCTTATACTCTTTCCAATTGTTGTGGTGTTGCTCTAAAGAAGGTGTTGCTTTGTATCCTCATAATGTGCTATCATTTCCTCCGTGAGAATTGACCACGTAACAAGTTTTTTACGAGAACAAAGCCCTTCATACCATAAAATTGATCTGGTTCTAAATATGAAGATGCAATACATACCTTTTGTAACAGTGGTACACCATGTAGATCAAAATATTGCTCCATCTGACGTATTCAATTTACCGGATCCTTGCCATCAAACTTCCTCATCTTTCTTTTTCTTGATTTTAGGAGCTCGATCTTGAAATGACTGTAACTCTGTACTTTCAGATCTTTAAGTCCTGAAACTACGACCTCTAGTATCCCTTTGTGTCATCTTTCCAATGCCACCAGTCTGACCCCAATTGGATTCTCCAATGAAGAGTTATGCCAAATCTCCCATAGTGACCTAATTATAGACTAATTCAATAGAGAAAACTTGTACGACGTGCCACGTATCCCTATTTTCACCTTTGGCTCTGAAATATATATAAAAGAAACTACAGTCTGTCCTTTTTCTTCACCTTCTTATGAAATTTCAATCTGATTCTTAGAGAAAAAGTTATGACAATTTTCCCTAGGTCACCTGTTTTGAATGTAATTCAGGATTCTGCAAAAGGACCAACTTCCTCAGTTCATATCTCCGAAAATATAGCGCAAAAATCTCTAAAATTGGGACTTGAGATTTAGCACGTTGTTCATATCTTCTGAAAGGTGAAGAGAGAGAGAGGTGGGAGAAAAAGGAAGAGATAAATGATGTGAGAGAGTGGAGAGTGGTAGGGGAAGAGATATGGAGATGGAGGGGGGGAGAGAGGGAGGTAAGAAGAAATACATAGAGAGAGAAAGGTGGAGAGAGAGAGAGAGAGAGAGGGAGTGATAAGGAAGATGGAGAGAGAGGGAGAGAGGACAACGAGAGGGAAGAGAGATACATATGGGGGAGAGGGAGAGAAGGGGAAGAGAGAGAAGGGGGGGAGAGGTGGAGGGAGTGATAGATAGATAGATTGGATAAAGATAGTGCATGTTTTGGGGGTGATATAGAGAGAGAGAGGGAGATAGAGATATAGATGGAAGGTGAAGCGAAAGAAGAGAGAGATGGAGATAGGGAGGGAGGGACAAAGAGATTGATAGATATGGAGTGAGAGAGCATTTGTGTTTGGGGGGGTGAGATAAAGAGACAAATAAGGAGAGATGGAGGTACATATAGATATAGATGGAAGGGGCAGAGAGGGAAGAATATTTCTTGCACTAAATTCATTGATTTCAGTATTAATGACGATTTATACTCCTATTTGATTGATTGCACTAGATGCAATGATTTTAGTGTAGATGTTGATTTCTGATGATATTTGATTACTTCCACTAGACGAATTGATTTCAATGTATATTATTTCTAATCTTATTTGATTGGTTGCACTAAATGCATTTATTTCAGTGTATATGGTGATTTCTAATCCTATTTGATTTCTTGCACTAGATGCATTAATTTCAATGTAGATGTTGATTTCTAGTTATTTTTGTACGAATAGATGTGAGTGAAGAATTCTCAATTTCTTCCATCTGGGTGAGGCCATGGCTTTAATCTACAACTAGGTTAGAAAATGTCTGATTGGATAGAAACCCAAATAATTTGGATTGTTTGGTTTATAAGAATTGTGAATAAAATAACATAATGGCCCAGACAAACCTCGTTTGAAGTAAAACAATTGACCTCTCTTGACTATAATAATTTCAAAATATAAAAATGCCCTCTCTTTCCATCTGCTCATGACATGTGACATGTTTATAGTCATATCATGACTTTTCCTTCGGTTTTTTTTTTTTTTTTTTAAGTGCTTTGTGAACTTATGTTCTTTGTGATCGTTTGAGTATTTTGGTGGATTCACCAAGTCTCTTTGTGCCCATAGCTGAATTTTTATTTTTATTTTATGGTTGAAATGAAACATATACTTCAAATGGGTAATGGTAGTGCAGTTACACATCTCCCATTATAACTGTCTTAAGAAATTTAAAAACACTTCACGTCAACTTAGTTGATATTGAATTGGGTATTAATTGGGTTTTCTTGTTCTTCAATCCAATTTATTTAGTAGGGTTGAAAGAATATTGTTATTCTTTTCATTAAAACTCAATTATTGTAATGATTTTTAATCACCTTATTAGTCCTTGCCATCACGACATAGATTATTAGTAATCTCAATTATTAGGTTTACATTAGTTCTTATCTCGACAAAAACTTTTATGCCCAAGTTTTAGTTTGATATTTCATAAAACATCTTGATATTTAATAAAATTGTTTTTTTGAACCCATAATATAGTTATAATGATTCTTTGAATCAATAAACATTTTCATGTTCTTATTTGGCCTCTTCCGAAGGCATCGCTCTATATTCCTTATGTTAAAAGGGTTCACATCATCAATACTTTTTCAAAACAAAAATCAAATGAAAGTAATGATAGAATTACTTTTTAGCATTAAATGCTTACTTTATAATCACAAACATGAACCTTTTTTACACGTCAGGAACCCTCTATTACTCTGGCTACCTATGAGTGTCGCCACAATGTTCACATCGAAAACCATCTATTACACGTGGTTTACCATGAGTGTCGCCACAATCCCCTTCCCTAAGCCCTTTGCTACACACGACCTCTATGAAATCAGGGAGATGGAAAGAATACATCTAAAGATGAAGAAGGATGGATTAAAAAATCATTACATATTTCAACAAATTCTAGAACTTTCACTCAGTTGGTAGGAAGCAACTAACTTGAATTGAACATCTGTTACCCATTCTTGATCATATTATTCTGCTATGGATCTATTGCTCCCTCTGCAAATATTGGTTCTTAGCGCTTTCAGAGAAGTTGAAACTTAAGGCATATATCCAGCCTTCATAGTTATTGATGACCAGAGCTAATTTATAAGTTTCACCTCTACTATCAGTCCTTCATACCAACCACATACACAATTTAGTAAATTTTGGTAGCTTGAACCATGTTTCTATCCCCAAATGATTATCAGATGGAGACCTTGAATTTATTAATCACTATGATAATAGTTATGTGATATTTAAGTGTTAGTTTGTGATTTGATATCATCATGCAACAGTGGAATTTTTGTTGGGAAACTATTGGCCTTCATGTCACCACAAAATCATGGGTGTGGGAACTCAAAGAGGAGATGGGAATAAAAAACAGATTGCAAATCCTGCTCACTATTGATGTAAGGGTTGAAAGGAAGGCAACTTAACCTAAAAGGCTATTTCTAGCTACATGTTTATTCTTGGGACCTCACATACATAGCTTAATAATCAATAACATGCATAACTCACCAAGTGCATATATAGTGATTCAGATTGTTCACCAAGAAAATAAGCTTGGTTTGTTGTGTTATTCTTACTGGCCTATTCAAAACTCATTGCAACATTAGAATTGAAATAAACCCCCAAGTGATAGAACACTGGCCCAAGGATTAAAGGTGAATATTTTTCTCCCATTTTGATAGAAATTGGTAAAATCTATTATTTCTATATATATACAGTTGAATCAATTATTATTTGGAACTAAATATTTGTAATTTAGGTAAGTATTCATTTTAATTCATTTTTCAATAGATAGACATCCTTAATCACTTACTAAGAAGGAATGGAAATAAGCTATATAGTCAATAGACATTTTCACTATATATCTAAGCCCTTTTCTATATAATAATTTTTAGGAGTAGGATAACTTGATTAGAGCGAGCAATAGTCACTCTGGAACCTATGTTCACTGAGACTAACCAGCTGCGAGTAATTCCATGACTAAGGGGTTCAAACCTCCTTTACATTTACATGCCTATATCATGATTTAACAACTCTTATAGGCTTTCTAGTGTTGCTTTAAAATGCAATGATTGGGCTTCTTAGATATGAGGTCTTCACTTCAATTTCTCCATTGAAGTCTGCTGCAATTGGAAATTTTATTGGATAAGTATTGGTTTTCATAAACTCTTCCTTCTTACAGTGGCTAGTCCTTTTTCATTGATCTTCTACGCGCCTATCTATTTTCGGTAAAATGTTTCTATATAGGGATGTGTAAAGCAATGATATATCAAAATAGGTGTAAACAAAGCACCATTCCCTTAATTTGTAAATCTACAATAGCGATAACTATATTTTTAAAACACTGTAGCAGCAGTGGCCTTCCTCAATCCTAAAAGCAGCAAGAAGTATCTTGAGAGCTAGATGAAGAAAGTCTTGTGTTGGAGCTGAAAGCTGAAGACCTAGAAGGTGTAGTCACTTAGCTACATGCAAGACCCACTTGGCAGATCACCTTCTTTATATTTTTTCTTGTTGGTTTAATTTAACTTTATTTATTACTTTATTGCATTTATTTTCTATGTTTATTTAAATTTTATTTTTAATTTAAATATAATTAAAAATTTAATTAACCTAATTGTTTAGTGAACACCATATTGAGTAGGTCAGAAGCTCTCAGGATCAAAATAACCTAGTTGTTTGCCCCACTTCTATGTCACATTATCGCTATATTATCTTTTCATTGGTTGCTTATATTTTCTTGCAATATGCAGTGCTCATCTAAGGAATTACTGGTTCTTGTTCTAAGACATTATTGGTTCTTGTTCTAAGACATTTTTTGGTTCTTGTTTTAACTTTCATGTAAATCCATCCTTGTTTTTTGTTGTTTTAATATTTTATTGACTTGTCCTTGCTAAAATATTCTTGTTTTCTATTTCTTTAATTTTTTCATAACTTTTCCTTTTGAATACACTCTCATTATTCTTTTTCATTTTCTTATAAGTTCAAGGTTCATCCTTTCCACTTATACATTCATATTTATTCTCTTTAATGTTTTCTTATGAGTTGAAGGTTCATCCATGTCACTTGTTATTTAGATTGTTTGATGCAAATTGCAATGCAACTTGTGGGTAATGATGCAAGGAAAAATTGCACCATAAAGTATGCTTAAGAGCTTGCATTAGATGCTATGTCGAATGCAACTATGTTCCTCTTGGTACATATGGAAATAAAGATCTTTGCCCCCACTATGCTAATTCCAAAACACATGGAAATAAACCCAAGTGATCTGAAATGGAGTAGATTAGTAATGTTGTGTTAATTACCCATTCACAATAAAAACCAATATGCTTATCATTTTCTTATCAAGTGCTTAAGGATTCACCATATTTTCTTAATTTTTTGATTCCCATGAGAGTTTCTTATGTAAATGTTATGAAACAATTTAACATAAAACATATGTTAAACAACAACAAAATAATTGTAAATAACATAAAATTACAATACAAAACACAAAGATTTGATGAGGAGTTCAACCCTCTTGGGCTACATCTCCTTGGTCCAACATCTAATGTTTGGGCCTCTCTATTATGCTCAAAATTACAACAAAAGTGTGTTTACAATGCTCAAATGCCTCTGAAACCTATCTCAATGAGTTTAAAATACTCAAAAATAGCTATCTAACCTCTTTTTGCATCCAATTTGGATAAGAACTGAAGAAGTTATGACTTCTCCTAGTTCTCCCACTATTTGTTCCACAAATTGCTCCAAAACTAACATAATCCCACAAATTTTCTCCAAAATCTACTAACTGAGTGAGAATTTGGTCACGTCGTGGGCCATAACCTATCGACCATATCGCAAATTGCAATCTACAAGGATCGATGGCATAAAGTCTGTGAACACAGCAGAAATGTGTGATTGTACAATGTGATAAACCTGATAGGAAATTAAACTATGGCTCATAAACGTATTGCATCCGAGAACTATCATATTTTGTAATCGGAAATCGGTTTGGGAAGATTAATCATCAGTATCGGTAGTCCGATGACATATAAACTGTAACACATAACATATCGTGTCCGAGGTCTTATCGCTCATCACAATCAGCAAAGAACCAGCGAAAATCTTAAGTGGAACTTGTGTTTCCTGCGGTATGCAATTGCAATATTGCATCGCAACCCAACTTGTTAGGGACCTATTTACGTAATACGATCCATCTGTGATATGCGATTGCGATTATGCATCACAACTTGTCTGCGTCGGGGCCAATTCTTAACACCTTTCTGCTTGTGATTTTGATATGCAATATACAAGGGCCAATGGCATCCGCCACTTGGCGCCTCCTGATTTGCTAGGATCTTCTCCACATCATCCAATTCTGCCATGTAGACAAGTCAAACTTGAACTTTGACTTTCTCTAACTATTACATACGAGCTCATATTTGAGTGTCATTTGCACCATTGGATTCAGAATGACGAGATCTTTGATCTAAAGATGAGTTTGAGAAAATTTTGACACTTTGATTTGTGAACATAAAGTTGAGCACCTGATCACCTTCCCCTCTTCAATCCATTTGGCCTTTTATGAATTTGTACCTTTGAGACCCACTGAAAGACAATCAAAATTTCCCCTCTTTGATGACCTCGTTCTTCTACCGAGTATGGTGTCTTGCTAAAGCTCATCAATAAATTCTAGAGAAAAATCTTTAATTGATGGAATTTTTAGACTTTCTCCTTGATCTTCAATCAAAGGAGGCTCATATAATCTCAAATTTTCAACATTAACAATGGAATAAATTTTCATATATGAATGCAAATCAAGCTTGAAAGAACTATTACCAATCTTTTCTAGAATTTTAAATGGACCATAACATATTGGTTTAAACTTTTTACCTTCACCTTGAAGCCTTTCCTTGCTAATGTATAACCAAACTTCATCACCTACTTGAAACTAATGATCCACATGATGCTAATCATGCCTTGTCTTATACTTGCCTTGACTCTTCTCTAGTTTTTCTTGAATTGTTTATGAATCAACTGAATTTTCTCAATGAATTTCTTTACTCCTTCTATGTTTCTATGTCCATCTACAGCTACACCTTTCTCAAAAAGGAAATCCAAAGGATATTTAGGAAAATAACCAAGACATGCCTCAAAAGGATAAGTTAAAGTAGAAGAGTGTTTTGCTTGGTTTTAAGCATGCTGAATATAATGAAACTGTTCATCCCACAACTTAGGATGTTTGATGCAATATCCTCTTAGAAAATGAATAAATGTCCTATTAATCACTTTAGTTTAACCATTTTTTTGTGGATGGAAGGTTGTACTTTTATTCAACTTGGTGTCCATCAAGTTCCATGAACTTGACCAAAAATTCCCAACAAATCGGGAATCATGATCACTTACAATATAAATAAGTAATCCAAAATGAATCCATACATTTCAAAAGAAAAGTTGAGATGTTTGTTCAACTATAATTTGTTTTTTACAAGGCATTAATATTCACATCTTGTTGAACCTATACAAAACTACATACAAATAATCATGGCTTTTTCTTGATAAAGGAATACCTCCTACAAAAACCATAGAAACACTTTCCCATGGACATGAAGGCACTGGAAGTGGTGTGTACAATCCTAGTCTCTTATTACTAGGCTTACTGACTACACACAATGAACAACCTCTGATAAAATGTAACACACTTTCAAGCATACAAGGCCAATAAAAATACCTCTAAATATTTCCCATTGTTTTACTTACACCGAAATGTCCATCAATAAGAGAAGTCTATGCTTCCCTTGTAAAATTTACTCTCTCTCCCTATGTAACACAGAGTTTTCCTAAATGATATAACATATTATGATGTACATGGTAGTTTAATTCCTCATCTTAGTGTCCTTCACTAAAGTTTGAACATACCTCTTGAAAGTTAGTACCATGTGCGTATTGTTCAACATAACTTTCAGGCAAAAATATAATTATTCTTGAGTAAAATGGCTACATTAATAACTAGTCTAGAAATCATATCAACAACTCTCTTATAAATACCTTTCTTGTACTTGATTACCAAATGGAATTGCTATAATAATCCTAACCAACGAAAGTTCCTTGAGTGCTGCAATTTTTTCTGAGATTACAGATATTGCAAAGGCTGATGATTGGTGTGAATAATGGTTGCTTTTCCCATTAAATAATGCTTCCATTTCTTCACACTTTGTAACAATGCATAAATCTCTTTATCATATGTAGGATAGTTAATCACAACACCTCTAAAAATTTCAAAATGAAATGAAGTGGGCTTACCATTCTGTAAAAGAATTGCACCCATGGCATAGTCACTTGCATCTCTTTGTATTTAAAATGGTTGTTTCAAATTTGGTAATGCTAAAACTGGGTATGAATTGATATTATGTTTTAAAGAATCAAATGATTTTTGTTTTTTGCATCCCCACTGGAAGAAAACCTTCATGCTAGTCAAAGCATGTAGTGGAGCTGCTATGGAAGAGAAATTGGCAATGAACTTCCTCTGATAATGCGTTTCTCCCATAAAACGCCTTACTCCTATGACTAATTTGGGTATGGGAAAATTCACAATGACCGAGACTTTAGAGTGGTCAATATTCAAGTCACCTCCTCCAACTATGTGGCCCAAATACATTAAGGAAGCTTTCCCGAATTCACATTTAGACATCTTCAAAAATAAAGGTTCTTTTCTGAAGCCGTCCAACACTTTCCTCACATTCTTGACATGCTCTTCTCGTGATTTGTTGAATATCAAAATATCATCTAAATAGACAATTACAAACTCATCAAGAAAGGATCTTAAAACATCATTCATAAGTCTCATAAATGTAGTTGGAGCATTGCAAAGACCGAAAGGCATAACCAGCCACTCAAACAATCCCTATTTGTTTTTAAAAGCAGTCTTCCAAATATCCTCCTCGGCTATTCGAACTTGATGATATCTAATTCTAAATTCTAATTTAGTGAAATATTTTTCATTCTTCAACTAATCTAGCAAGTCATCTATTATGGGCAGTGGGTATCGATTATTTATGGTAATTTTGTTTAAAGCTCAATAATCTACACACATGTGCCAGGTTCCATATTTCTTGGGTACCAAAACAATTGGTGAACCACATCGCAAAGTGGAGAGACTAATTATACCATTATCAAACAATTCCTAGACTTGTTTCTTAATTTCTAAACTTTCCAAAATTAACATTCGATATGTACCGATGTTTGGGAGTGGACAGTCTTGTTGTAGCTAAATTTCATGCTAAATTCCCCTTTCTGGTGGTAATCCCTTTGGTTCTTGAAATATATCTCCATATTGATTGACCACATCAACCAATTCATATTTTAGCTTCATGTCACAGCTTGCAAAGGATTCATTCTCCATGTCATTCTTTTGTTTGATCATTAGGAGCATGAGATTCTTGTTGGAATTGACCAATCACTTCATTAGCCCTGTGATTGCCAAAAACAAATTAAGATTCAAACAATGGCCTCTGACAATATTCTCCACTCTACCTTTGAACAAATGATATTTGTTCTAAAATATATGGAAAATGAATTTCTTGTCATACAGATACGGGCTTCCCAACACAATTCCATAAATATCTAGCGATACTACATCTAATTCGACTTCATCAATGAAATTAGCAGTAATTGAAAACCTGAAAATGCATTTCCTTGTGACCTGAATATTTTCATCCTCGGTTATCCAACTGGAGAAATATATTTTGTGATGAGGCATGGTTTCCGGATTCAATTTCTTGACCAAGCCTGTAAATTAAATTTTCCTGAGATCTATTGTCAAACAATATATCAATCTTGGTGTGTTTGGTAATAACTCAGATGTGGAACAACTCAATTATGTTTTCCTCATATGAAGCGTCGTTGGAGTTATTTTTTGTGCTGGTGCTTTCCACGAATTCCTCTTGGATTTCTTTTTCCATGACTTTTCCCTTAGTGACTATAGCTGCAATATTTGATTCATCACCTGAGTCAAAACCAAAGTCTTGTTGTACATCAACATTTGTCTTATGTTTCCCTTTATTGTTAAATTTCTTTGGTCGTAATTTAGGATGAAGCTTCCAGCAATGCACTTCATCATGACCCTCTTTGGATCAATTCTTACACATGGGTTTCTCCCCTTCTTTCTTAACAGAACATTTTTCTTCTGCTTTCCTTTAAAATTCTTTTCTTTTCCACCACTCTGGAATGGATTCTTCTTACCTTCTTCTTGTACATTTTTCCCTCTTTCTTCAAGGTGTGTATCTTGAACACATACCTCATCAAGATTCATGGGATTAAACATAAGAATGGTGTGTCGAAGATAGCTACACAAACCTCCTATATATTTCAACAAAGTATCTTCTAACCGCAAGTATACTCCTATCAGAAGAGCTCCTCTCCTAAACTCTTGAGTATACTCTTGCACATTTGACCTTTTAATTATCTAAGTTTTTTCCAATTCATGATATCTTTTTACATATGGGCTAAAGGTTATAATTGGCTTTTTATAGCAGCAATGAAATCAGACCAAGTAATAGAGATTTTACCATGTTTTTTGATCTCCTCTTAAGTCCTTGCTTCCCACCAAATGAGTGTTGCACCCTCCATTCTCAATGAAGCCAACCTAATTTTGATATCATCCTCTTGAAGGTTATGAATTCTATAATACACCTCCAACTGATGAATCTAGTTATCCATCTTTTCTACATTAACTTCTCCATTTTACATAGGCAACTCGAATTTAACATGAAGGTTCAGAAAAGGTGATTTACCAATTCCTTTGTAGAATGATGATGAGAATGAGTAAGGTTTGTATTAGTGGAAGAGTGTGAAGATGTTTGTGAAGTAGAATATGAAGAATATGGTGGAGAGATTGGAGGTTTGTCTCCATTCCAATTACCTCCTTTTCCATTACCTCCTCCTGATGAGCCTTCTCCTTTGGGAGGTTTGGAACTTTGTCCTTACAACCTGCTATTCCTTGCTTCATAGAGGACCTTCACCATCTCTTTCATATCAAAGAAATCCTTTGTAGAGGCCTTATTATCTTCTATCATGATAGTTTATCCTTCATGAGACATGGTCTTTGAAGACTCAACTACAACTTTTGCAGCTTGAGGATGTACTGGTGTAGAGGACTTTGGAAGGCTTGTTCTTCTTCCTCTTGAGCCAACTATTCAGCTTTCAACTAGCTTCCCTTCTCCTCTTTTGAGTTTTAACCTTGTTAGTATGACACAGTCTTGCAAAAAATTAAATCCTTCTTTCACAAAGCAAATCTAGTAAGAAAAAATCAACGCTCTGATACCAACTTGATCTGAAATGGAGTAGATTAGTAATGATGTGCTAATTCCCCATTTAGAATAAAACCAAGATTCTTATCATTTTCTTATCAAGTGCTTAAGGATTCACCATGTTTTCTTAATTAACTGATTCCCATGATGGTTTCTTATGTAAATGTTATGAAACAATTTAACAAAACACATATGTTGAACATCATCAAAATAACAACAAAGAACATAAAAATACAACACACAACACATATATTTGATGAGGAGTTCACCCCTCCTGGGCTACGTCTCCTTGGTCTAACTTCCAATGCTTGGGCCTCTCTATTATGCTCATAATTACAACAAAATTGTGTTTACAATGCTCAAATTCCTCTGAAACCTAACTCAATGAGTTCAAAATACTCAAAAATGGCTATCTAGCCTCTTTTTTCATCCAATTTGGATAGGAATTGAAGAATTTATGACTTCTCCTAGTTCTCCCACTATTTGTTCCACAAATTGCTCCAAAACTGACATAATCCCACAAATTTGCTCCAAAATCCTCTAACTAAGTGAGAATTTGGTTGCGCCACATGCCATAACCTGTCGGCCATATCACAAATGGAAATCAGCAAGGATCAATGGCTTAAAACCTGTGAATATAGTGGAAATGTGTGATTGTGCGATGCAATATTGGCAAACCCGACGGGAACTTACGTTGTGGCTCATAAACATATCGCGTTCGGGTACTATCACAATTTTCAATTGACAAACGGTGCGGGAACATTAATCGGTGGTATCGATGGACCCAATGGCATATAAACTATAAGATAGAACATATTGTGTATGGGGTCTTATCTCATCATAATCAATGAAGAACTAGTGGCAATATTAAGTAGAGCTTGTGTATCCTGTGATATGCGATTGGGATATCGCATAGCAACCCAACCTGTTGGGGGTTGATTTACGTAATACTCATCCATCTGCATCACAACCTGTCTGTGTCTGGGACAATTCTTAACACCTTTCTCCCTATGACTGTGATATGTGATATGTGAGGACCAATGGAAAACTTCCATTTGTTGCCTCCTCATTCGTTGGGACCTTTGCCACATCATCAATCTTTAACTTTTGCTTGCTCTAACTTTTGCATACAAGCTTGAATTTAAGTGTCGTTTTCACTGTTGGATTCATCATGATGAGCTCTTCGATCTGAAATTGAGTTTGGAAAAATGCTAGCACTTTGATTTTTTAGTGTAAACTTGAGCACTTGATCACCAAGTGTCCTATATATATATATATATATATATATATATATATATAATATATATATATATATATATATATATATATATATATATGACAACAAACCTAAATGCCAATGAATTCTCTTGAATGCAAGTAGAATACAATGGTGAATCCTGATTTGTTTGGAAGCATACTCTAGTATTATTATAATATCTACATCAAATTGTTTTTCTATGTAATGTAACTATATTCATATAAATATTCAGGGTCAAATGTAGACTGTAGTTGTGGAGGCAAGAGGGTGATGGGAATTTGTGTGAAACCAAAAAAAGTATATGTGGATCTTTTCTAGAGTGTGGTGAGTTTTGTCCTTGCCCAATGCGATAGCAATAATAATACATTGATTCTTTGACAATTCAGCTGTGTTTTTTGGCTTCGTGAATCTCACCCATTTGTATGTCTTGTGCTTTTCCAGAATTTATAGTATTTTATCTTTGACTGAATATTACTTTATTTTGTACTAGTCTAAAATTTGGTTTGCAAAAAAGCTCTTGCTAATTATGAATTTTGTATCCAAAATCTTTGGATTCACACATTTCATGGGGCATATGACTCATCTAAAATGGGTTTTTTTGCATGCTTTATAAAGAAATCCAAGATTTTTTAGAGAATACCTTTTATTAGGTGATGACTCTTGGCATTCTTTTTCTTGTGTTGAGGGATTTTTTGTGTTGGTCCTTGTGTATGCTTTAATGGATGAGTTTGGTGCATTCATATTTTAGTATGAAGTAATATTTTTGAGTTTTGATTTCTCATATATTCTCACATTTTGCTCATATTTAAATAGTATATTATATTTTCAATATGGTCATGGATACATCAAAGGCCCTATTCATAATTGATAGTTTTGCGTGTTATCTTGTTCAAATAGATAAGTTTGTGTGCTTTAATTGTGATACTTTTGTGCATAGAAACACAAATCAACTTTATTTAGTACACAAATATATACTAAAAGTAGCCTTCAATTTTGAAGAACAAAGTTTAAGATGATTCAAATCATATAATGTTTTTTTCTTGCCCTCAAATGACCCTCTTTTCATTTGTTGCATTGTATAATTTATGATTGACATCTAGACCAAGGTCTCTATGGATTTCTTGACAGAAAAATAACCAATTCGATGAATTTAAAAAGAAATGTGAGTTGAGTATTGCCCCTTTGTACCAAAATATCACAAGATATAGTCAATTCAACAGGTAAACATCTCCACTATCATTTTTATGTGACTCACCTTCCTAGATTCATAATTACATTTAGATGCCTGCTAGTAATTGGGGTGGGTTTTCAGAAAAATCTTTGAGTAGAGTGTGACATTAATTGAAAATAAAAATATACAAGAACATTACCTTTTACTTCTTGCCCTTTGAATTAACAGATTGTTTCTCTTCATTATTATTATGTGGGGAACCTTCATCTGATTGTAATATAGATTCCAATTATTTCAATGTAATCTCTTCACTTCCACCATCGTCATACTTACATGCAACATGACATGTCATAGTCTGAAAAATACATATATGTGAGTTTATCAAACAAGCAAAATAGAAGAATTTCACACCTATGTTAAACAAATACATGGAGTCATAATTGACACATACCTTGTAAAAGACCTTATAACTGATAACTACTCCACTAAAGAGTTCTCCTCCAAAGTCATTCTTGACTTTTCACTCTATCAAAATATTACTTCTATCAGTACTTTTAAGTCTATTCCCAGTTGAATGTAGTACACTGCTCTCAGATTTCTCCTCGTTCAATTCAACCTGAAATTCAACAACATATGTGTTCTCATATGATATCTGTAATTTAGCACCTTCCACAATGTTCCTAGATTGATTTTTCAAATAATTTACTATTTTTTTCTTTTTTGGCTTGCTTGTTATCCATTATAAATAAGCTACCCTGAATATCGAGCCCTAACTTTCATTTTTGTCTAGTGTATGCACCTCTGAATTTTTTTCCATTGATATTTTTTTTACCTCTACTTTGTCATTTGCATTAGCAACAATGCTTCTCACCTTCAGAGATTTGTTAGGAGTGTGTACAGTTCTTCCAGATCTAGTCATTTTTTCCTTTCTCGAATAATCCTTGAACAACTTTTTCAATTTTGGGGGTGTTTTCTTCTTTGTTGAATCAAATTTGAGACTTTTTGTGACACTTGAATGTTGTTTTTCTAGATCCCAAATGATATTAGCCATTGATTTCTATCAAGTGCTTGTTAGCTTTAATTGTTTTTCTTGTATGTAAAGCATGTATGCTCTAGCATGTCTTATCGAGCTACTTAGTGGCATTATGTTGAATTTGTATCTTCATAACTTTCATCTATTTTATTGTGATACCTCAAATGTACATGAAATTATTATAAGTCTATGTTTTGACAGAAGGCAATGGGAAATAGATTTTCCAGGTCTTAGGCTAACCAGAGTTCAAAATCAATCAAAATATTGCATCCCAATAGTAGCATTGGGCACCTCACAGTCCCTATCAAGGCAGGGAAGGCCATGAAGAAATACCATGGATACTAGGCTATCATTTTGGGAAAGCTATTGTTGCTATTCCCTCAAATGAGTCTCTAAAATTAGGTCACACTTATTTCATTTTCCCAAGAAAAAGTGTTCAGTATGTTGTCACAATCTCCATGGTTTCTTCTCTCATTTCAAATGTGGCAATTGAAAATCATGCCAACCACACATAGGTCATTGATTCAAGCAAAAGAAACATTTATGTTGAAATGGGGGCCAAGCCCTTCAAGATTATGCAAAAAAAGGGAAACCCTCTGCAAGTCAAGATCTCCATTCACTTTCTCAATGGTCTCTCAAACATTAATGAGACCTTTGGTGGTTTCTATAGACATAGAATTTCCAAAAAGAGGTTGTGTGACCATTATCAGTTGATGGAAAATTATGTCAATTTGGTGAGGCTTGCAATTTGACAGCTTGGAAGCCTAAGCTCTCTACCATTACTGAGGCCGAGAGTGCATATGGTAATCCATTTTTACTAAAATTGTTGTGTGTGGGATGAGTAACAGGGTTGAAGCAACTAGTATTATTTAGTGATCAATATTCCCACATCTTCTTGTAATGGTATAATGTCATTGTCAATTCACTATAAGAATATTTATGTTTCTTAAGTTTTCAAATGATGAGAGGTAGTCAGTACTCATGGACGACTATCATCTTTGCACTCATGATAATATGTGACAAAGTGCCATGTGAGCATGGATTAATTTTTTCCTATTAGTCTGTGCACTTTGAATCTCATATTTTATCTTCATGGTCTTACCTTGCTAGTATTTGCATGAGATTATTACCTTCACATTAAATTCTGGAGCCTTCCTAAAATTCATATATAGATGTAAAAATCAATGCTACTAGCCCTCATATTACTAACTCTATTTACAACTCTATATTGTATTTTTAAGTCTATTGACACTCATGTTGCTAACTCTACACATAAATGTAACCCCTTTGAACTAGTGTGCCGAGATCCCAAGATACAAATTGATTACACCTAGGGTATGTTGAAAGATTTATCATCAGAATCTTTATTAATAACTAGTTCTTTTGATTTTTGTACTTGTCATTGGATTTCCCACAAACTAGAAGATTGCCTCACACTATTTTCACTTTGTCTACCTATTGGAAAATTTACACAGGGTTTAAACTTCTTAATCTACATAATTATAACTTCCAAGCAATTTCTTTATATAATTGCTAATCCATGTAAATTTCACGGAAATTTGGGGGTCTACTCTCTGAGAGAACTCATTGGCTTAGACAAAAACAAAGACGAAATTAAAAAAAAGATGACAAATTTTAACTTAACCATCAAAAGAAGGATGAAAAATGATAACTTACCATCAATCCTAGCCTCCACACTGTAACTCAGGAATGATCTTGCATTCAATTTGCTTGGAATGTCACCTAGCTTGCAATACAATATGGGGATCACTAGCTATAACTATAACATCGATCTCTAGACACATGGCTTCTATAACACAAGTGCTTAGCTCATATCATTGGACATGGTTGTGAGGTATAGGTTTAACAAAATTAAACTACCCAGTATACAAATGATCCAAATATCAAAATAACATGCTCACAGCTTTAATGTGAAAATCATATCAATTTCAATAATTCCATTCACCAAAACTTTTACCGTCTACCCCGGTTAAGAAAATTTGGTCATCCATGAGCTCTCTGACCCTTAGGCCAAGAATGAAAGGAGGGATAAGAAATTATAATTCAGCATACTATAAAGGATAACATATTTAATAAGTAAGAAATATAGTCATATGACATCCCAAAAGAAAAATTTTGTCACAATGAATCTTGGAATGAAATATGTTTATAATTATAATTAGGAGATGTAAAGTATCTCATTAGGTTCTTTAAGAAATTAATAATTTAATTATCAGGTTGTAAAATAGTTACATCTAAGAGAACCTTACCATCATGCTTTCTCAACACATCATGTATTACTTGGATTAAACTATTAGTACAATGTGGCATGCAATCTTTTATATTCTATGCAAACAATGTTTTTATCTTTTTTTTTTAATTAATTTTTAATTATTATAGCTTGGTTTGCAGTAGTATTGTGTCTTCTATATAATGGTTTTGTTGCATGATACTTACAATTTATGATGTAACTATCACTTACAAACATTGACGCCTTCATGGATAATTCCCTTAGAACTTATCCAACTGAATTCCATGTCCATGTTCATCGCCTACCCTTGCATTAAATCATGACCTCAAAGAATGAAGTTTTTTATTGGCTTGTTTAAGCTTTTCACCTAAACGATGAGTTTCTTTCAAATTTCCACAACAAAATTTCTTTTCCCAACTCTGGAACTGAAGAGGCCTCTGTATGTTCATGGCCTCTATATTTCCAACTCCCTGAAACCATTTAGCTTGCCAAAATGGGCTCAATGGAATTCTGAAAAATTAAATGGGTCTAGGAAAGACAGTGAAAATTATTGATTTTCTTTTGCTTTGCCCCTGTTAGTATTCTTATCAATGTAAAAATTCTGAAAATACATTGGAAAGCTCCTTTGCCTCTTGTTCTATTGGAAGGGACTTGTTGCTCAACATCCTTTCTTGATATTATTATTCCCATCATGTTCCTCATTAGGAATCGATTATTATAACAAACTTAAATTTTTTCTATTAAATATGGAATAAAACCTTCTCCTTATCTATCAGATAGATAAAAATTATAGAGGGGAAACAATGATTCAAATGATCTAACTCACATGTGTTTTGAGATGGAACGTTATGGACATGAAGTACAATTTGATAGTTTTAAAAATCTCAATGAAATAAGCCTATGATTTTTTTGGGAAATAAAACAAAGGTCTATCTAATGTTGTGGATATCTTCATATTTCAAAGATCCTGATGCATGGTACACCAATAAAAATATTTTTGTAAAACCAAAAAGTTGTACGAAAGAGAAAATGATAAATTCATAACCGGTATGGATATTTAAAATAAGTTTATTTTTCCAAGTTGTTTATATGTTTTGGAGGTTTTGGTTTTAATCTTAAAGAAACAAATTTTTGGTATGATCATTTTTTTGCTTAATTTTGTTTTTCAATGTATAAATGGATTTAGTCTCCTGAAAAATCTTTTGCGTGCTCATATTGTGTTGGATTCACAAATATTTCAACAAATTCCTACCAAATTTTAGACAAATTTAACCTTAAAATATCACCAAAATACCTTCAAAACATAAAACAATATGACTATAGCTTTATATTTACTCTTAGGAACAAGAAAATAAATTCTACTCTATCTCTCAGAAACGCATCATAGATCAGTCTATCCCCCTTAAGAAAAAATGGTCCCCATTGCATTGAGTGCCTCCATGATATGGGGATACTTCTACTAAATTTCATCCCTAGTGAGCCACTTGCCTTGGTGTAGGAGTTAGCCAACTTTGACAACCTATATATTTGGGTCATCTTTTGGTGAGTGTTTTTAACATGTGTTTCCATGATTCGATCAATTGTGGTATGTTCAATGCAATATGTATTCATCTCTCTTGGTGTTATTTGCTCAACAATGTCTAATGTGTCCAATAATGGTGGGAAGTATGGCAGAAGAAAGTCCACATTGAATATGAGGTGGAGACTAAGGAATAGAGGAAAACTTAGCTCAAAATCATTGTTAACCATGGCCTTAGTGATGGTGTAAGGCCCATATCAAAGTGGTCAAAGATTTTGATGGGATCTAGAGTAAGGTATTATTTCTATAGATGCAACCACACCTTATCACCTGCTTGAAACTTAAGTGGAACCCAATGTTGATCATGAAGTATTTTATACTTCGCATTAGATTTATCCATGATATCATGAACCTATTAGTCGATGTGTTTGAAGCATTCAATAAACCTAGTGGCATTATCAACTTTAGATTGTACATGCACAAATTCTACCTGTGTAGTCGCAAGAGGCATGACAATATCAATTGAGGACAATGGTTGAAATCCTAGGCCAACTTGAAAGGGGTTGTGGCCAGTTGAGCTATGGAGGGCTATTTTATAGTTGTGTTTCACATAGGGAATAATTTCATCCTATGTCCGTGGATGCTTAGATTTGTGCATGCGTAGTATGTGCACTATCATCTTATTAAGGACCTCTATCTAGCCATCAGTACGGGGTGGAATTCCATCCACTTGGTAAGCTTGGTGTCCAAAAATAAGTAGAGGCTTAACTATAATGTGCCTAGGAACGTGCTATTTCAATCTGATATAATGCCTACACGATCCCAAAATACACTAACACTCATTCAAAGAAGATTTTGGCAGCATCTTCTATGATATTCTTCTTGAAAGAAGTCAACATAGCCATATTATAAAACATCTCAGTGACCGCAAATACACAGTCATTATCGTGCTTAGTAGATTAAAGGACAGACATATAATCCATGTGATGGATTCCTAAGGTTAGCTAGGAGTAAGTAGAGGAGTTTGTAGGCCCTTCTTTTGAACGGTTGGCTTGGAAATGGAATAGGTAGTGTAGGGTCTAATATATTTTCCAACATCTTTTCGGAGTACTAGTGAATAAAAAAACTTTTGTAGTACTGCCATTCTTTTGTCTAGACCAAAATGTTTTGCAACCCGATAGTAGCATGCCTCCAAAATTACCTTGGCATGATCACTTGAAGGAACATAAAGGTGCCCCAAGTAGTATAACAGTGCATCCTTGAGGTGTAAGTTTGGTACTTTGTTGCAATCCATCAACATCTGGTATGTGGTGGTAAAATCTAGATCATTTTTATATATTTTCAGCCATCAAGAAGTGTTGTGCCAACAAGAGTTCATAACATTGTTCAGTGCCACAATTGGGGGTTTACTAAGGAAATTTGCAATGTTATTAATGTTTCCCTTCCTGCATTTAATGTTCAAATGAAATTGTTGTAGATATGTGGACCATTTCTAATGGTGATCATTCTATAACATCCCTTGTGTCTGTATCAACTGAAGAGGTCAATGATGTGTGTGGATGATCATCTCCTTCCCCATAATGTAATGTTTCCTCTGTCGACAACCATGCACTATGGAATGCATCTCCTTCTCATAGGTGGGGTACTTGTGAATTGTATCAAATAGTTTCTTACTATCATAGGCCACTTGATGCTCTTGTTGGGTGAGAATTGCACCAATAGCATAGTCAGAGGCATCTACCTAAATTTCAAATGGTTGTTACAGTTTTGGCAATGTGAGTATTGGTGAAAATAAAAGGCCTTGTTTTAGCTCAACGAATGCCTTATGTTCGGATTCAAACTAGAAAAAATTTGCTTTATCTCCGTCCCCTGTAACTTAACTTGAAGGTCAAGTGATATGAGAGAATCTCAACATGAACCTTTGATAAAAATTGGCAAGGCCCAAAAATTTGTGAAGCTCTATTAGGTTTGTCGAGGTTGACCGATCCTAAATGACTTGGATCTTAACCAAATACACATTCACGTCTTTTTCATCAATGATGTAGCCTATATATTGGTCCCAGTTTAGGCCAAAGGAACATTTCTCCAAGTTGGCACATAGTTTATGTTGTCAAAAGGTTTGAAGGACCTATCGAATATGTTGCAAGTTCTCCTCCAAACTCTTGTTGAACATGAGGATATCATCTAGATATATAACCATGAAATATTTGATAAATTTCCATAAAATGTCATCCATCAACCTCATAAAATTTGCAGGGGAATTTATCAACCTAAAGGGCATGACTAACCACTCAGAAAGGCCCTCCTTGGATTTGAAGGTGGTCTTCCATATATCTTTAGGTTCTATTGGAACTTAGTGATAGCTAGAATTCAAATCAATCTTGTTGAAGTACTTAGCCCCCTTGAGCTTAGCAAGAAGTTCATCAATCTATGGGATTGGATACATGTTCCTAACAATGATTTTATTTAGTGTCTAATAATCAATGCAGAATCTCCAGGTCCCATCCTTTTTTATTTACGAGTACAATTGGGTTTCCAAAAGGAGAGAAACTTGGTCGAATGTACCCTTTTTGTAGAAACTTTTGGATCTACCACTTGATTTCCTCATTTTCCAAAAGAGAAAAATGGTATATGGTCCATTTGGGTATAGGTTCTTTGAGAGTTAGAACAAATGAATGATTGATCTGACACTGTAAAGGTACCCTTGTGGGTGACAATAAGATGTAACTGTACTCTTCCATGACCTTATCAATTTTTTTTTGTTGCATGGAGGAAACCTTTTTTAGAGGCCATGGATGTTTCCATGATCTTTTGCTTACTTTGGAAGTGAATTAGAAAGAAAACAAATTTTCTAGTCTAGGAGATTATCTTACTACATTGCTTAATAGAGATCAAATAAATGGCAGTAGGATGGTTACCTCTAGTATTGTGTATAGTTTTCTACCTAAAGTGATAATAATAGTGTGAGGTCTGGACTCATACATAGCATGATGATTCCACTATTAGCATTATGACAAATGTGTTGTCCTTAATGGAAACCTACTTAATAAAGATATCAACATGATGGTAGCAGGATGAGTATTCAATCTAGTATAGATGTGATAGAAAGAGTGGACAAAGGAATATCAATTAAGAGATAGAGGAATGGTAAAGATGAAGTTTCAGGAAGTAAACGCAGGTTCTGTGAAGCAAAGTCCCATACATACGTAGGTATAGTGAAGAAAAGTTGTGTACAATTTTTGCACCATGTTATTCTAAATACCATGGTTCTTTACCATGGTATTGGCCTATAGTAATGAGCGCATCAACAAATATTTGATCTTGTCAAAGAATACCATTACCATAGCTAAGTGTTTGACCCAAGGCATCAGCTAAGGCCTAAGCTATATAAGGAGATGGAGGTCAAAGTTCTAAGTGGGCAAGATATGGGTTATTGATGAATTGTTTGATCTGAAATAAGTGTGCACTCAAGCGTGTGATGATGGATCAAATTTTATAGATCTGAAATGAATACACATTGAATAATCTTCTTATGGGTTGATATACCTATGATGATGATTTCATGATGTGTGCCTTTTAAAGCGTATGCTAAGATTTGAGTTTGATTGATGTTTTTTTGTGCAGTGAAGGTATGATTCAATAGTTAAAGATATGTATGTAGGTTTTCTTTAGAAATATTGCTTACATACATGGATTTGCTTCTAGGTAGTCGCATATCGATTATGCAATATAGACAGATATGTACGCAGGTATTCTTCTTGAAAGGCACATACATACATGAAAGTGTATTATAAGGGTCATGTACATATGTTAGGTTTTTTATGTATATGATGTTTGGTCAGTATTTTTGTTTTCATGAAGTCTTTCATGATGATATGTATTTGACATCGTTTATTGAGGTTGAACTGATTATGTTATGAAATGTTGAATAGCGATGATGCTTCTATGATATGATAAGTATTTGGTTCAGAGATCTATGACAAGGTTAGTTTTGGAGTGATTCAGTTTCAAGGTTCATTGTTTTGAGATCTATACGCAATTAATTTGAAGAGAAAACACATATCTACATCAGTATATCTCATAATAGTAGCATATATATTACGACATAATATTGACCAAGGTTTGCAGTGACATGATATGGTTTATGTGTTGAACAATAAACAGTATGACATTGTTATGAAGAGTATACATTGAATTGAGATGATCTAAATTCTTTGGTTGTTTGAGATTCAGTAATTGGTTTATTCAATGATTTGGTGATTAAGTTGGTTCACTGATTTGACACAATGACTGTTTCTAGTTTGTTATTTGATATTGGGCTTAAATGAATGTAGAGAGTCTAGTCTTAAAATTTGATGAAGGTTGCCTACGGGTTTGTTTTTTTGGTTCAGGTGGGTCCAGTATGAAAATTATGAAACGTGGTCCATGGAAGTGTTGAGGGTTGGAGCCTTTAGTGAGGAAATCGAAGCTTCCTTCCAGTGGTAGTTGGTAAATCTAATCAAGGGGTTGGAGCTCCCTTCTGATGGGTTTTGCTAAACGAGATAATGGGGTTGGAGCTACCTTCCAGTGGGTGCTAAAAAAAGGGAGAAGGTGGTAGCCTTCTGCAAGTGGATGCCTACATTCTAGTATGAGTATGCGCCAGTACAATATTGTAAGAAGTTTTCATTATAATAGAAGATGAACACAGAGACGACAACAATGATGGTTTTCTCCCACTTTGGTTTCCACCTAAAACTCTTGGAGTTCATATGTGTTGATGTGTTTCCTATGCATGATGGTTTATTTTGTTCTTACTACACATGGTTACTATTTAATTAATGTCTAATGAAATATTGAGTAACTGGTTCAAGTTAAATAGATGATGAATTACCTGAAAAGTTATTTAACTAGATATATGCTAGTTGTCTACATAACAGTCACATACATACACATGTTTACTTCAATATAGTCGCATACATAAATATGAATAAGAAAAGAAAAGTGTAAGTGAGTTTTTAAAATATTGATTCACCCCCCCCCCCCCCCCCTACCCTTATTATTTTTCCCAACAATTGGTATAAGAGTAGGTCCTTCAAAAGAAGCTTGCTTTCTTGAAGGAGATCCGTCAATAAGATAAAGAAGATAGCTTGAAGGAGGGATTCAAAAAAAATGTGACAGTGATATATCAGATGCAGTGACAGTTACAAATGTCAGCAAATATTTAGGTTTGGGAGCACCCCACTTTATATTAATCAAGAATGAAGAAGATGGTAACAAAAATTATCAGGTATGGGATTTTGTTCTAACTGTGGTCCACTTCCTTGCCAATGCAATAATGATAGTGATGGTGACAGTGAAACAATTGAACTTTCACTCATGGGGAAAAGTGAAAGTAAGCACTCTAAAGAGAAAATAGATTCAAAAATGTTGGTCCTAGAAGCTAAAGACCAAGGCACGTAAGAAACAATGGAAAATGAAGGCATACCTATACTAAGTAATGATAATTATCACCAATGGAAATAAAATATGAAGTCTAATATAATGAACCATGATGTTTGGTATTTAGTATGCAATGTCTACACCAAAATTCCTCCATCAGATGAGGAAGTGCAAAAGAACATTAAGGAATTATGTGACATCATTAATAGCATACATTATTCAACATTAAATAGGGTAATGCATTATGCAACTGCAAATAAAGGGTGGGATAAGATACAAGTAATCCATGAAGAAAACCCAAAGGAAGGTTGCTCATGAGGGGAACTACCAGGTAAGCTTATCCCTAAAAATGTGTCAAAAAATGAACATGATAACAAAACAACCTTTGTTATGTCAGATGGAGTTACTGATTCAGAAGAAGATAGGTTAGAAGAATTTTTTGATCTTAGAAAGGAACTTGATCTTGCTTTGAAAAAGATTGTTAATCTTAAAGATAAGTTGCAGGCATATGATAACAAGGACCATATTAAATTAGTAAATGTTGTTGTGGAAGTTAAACAATATTGTCAAGCTCTTGAAGCTGATATCATCTCTCTAAGAGTAAATCTTGAAAAATCAGATAAGAGGAATGAACAACTACTTCAATCATTTGAAGAACAAGAAAATGGGTTAAAACAAGAGATTCTCGAATTAAAGGAGAAAGTTGAAGGAAGAAGGGTTGAAGAAGATATGAACAATAAGTATCTAGAAAAAGAAAAGAAGTATCAAAGAATGGAGGTTGAGGTAAACATTCTAAAAGGTAAATTAGAATAAAAAGATAAGCATTTGAGATTACAAGATAGTACTAAGATTTTGGATAATATTCTTAGTAGTCAAAGGTCTCCTACCATCAAATATGGTCTTGGTTCTCATGAGACTCTTGAAGGAGAATCTAGTTCACAAGCTGATGCAAGGAATTTAAAGGGTAACAATGTAAAACTTGAAATTCTCAACAAAGAGATAAGAAGTCAACCTGATCAACAACCAAGGAAAGTGAACCTTCAAAGAAAATAATTTACTCCTAACTATAGAACTAATTGCAGAAGTAGGTTGTTTCAATCTCAAGTAAATAACTGCTTCACAAAAGATCATCAACTTCCAAGTACTCAAGCTTCTTTAACGGATATTGTTTCTCTTGCAATATATTTTTTCACAAAGCTATTGATTGCAATAAAATGAATATGAAACAAAAACATTATGATTACTCTGCTCATATAATATTTTATGCTTGTAACAAGTTTGGGCATGTAGCAAAAGAATACAGGAACAAATAAATGGATCACCTTAGGCAACATGGTGAACAATCAGATAAGAATATTGATGTCAGAAGACCTGAAAAAAATGGATCCACTAACTTTTCTCATAATAAGAAGAAAGAAGAAGAATAGATAAGGTGTGGTCTTTCTCTCTACTTATTTGAAGAAGAATACAAATGGTACATAGACATTGGATTCTCTCATAACATGACTAGAGATAAAAGTAAGATGGAGTCTCTCAAGGAAAACCAATATGGTAAGTTTATTCTTTGAAATAATGCTCCAACTAAAGTTTTGGGAAAAGGTAGAACCAGAATTAATAGACATAGAGGAGTACATGATACTTTATTAGTTCAAGGGCTAAACTAGAATATTCTAAGTGTATTTCAAATGGAAAATAAAGGAACTATAATTGTGTTTACATCAATCAAGTGCAAGGTTATGGGTGAAGAAACTGGAAAGGTCATAGCAAGAGGATACAAAATTCTACACAAATCATACATGTTTAAACAAGTTAATTCTCGCATAAATGAGGAGGATTCAGACTCAGAGTAAAAGAATATGATCTCTATTATAAAACATTATTCTTAAAATAATACTTCTCACAATGACTGCAAAATTAATGTGAGGTACATGACCTCCTTAGGAGTAGAAGATGATTATCAGGTCCTCAAGATCAGTGATGTATGATCTCAGGGGGAGAAATACATATGGTTATGATGATTCCCATGGCTATTTTAATATTCATGATTACTAACAATACTTCTAATGTAGTAACTATGAAGAGGTACAATACAGGTTTGACAAGCTACAATTACGATAATTCAACATTTTTCTTTTTATACGTGGATCCTATGAAGGAAAGTCACATATATACGTGAGTTCATATCTAGACAGTCGCGTATGTTTCTCTATGATGAAGAAACTCTAGGATTGTCCTAGTGAGAAGTTATGATATGCTCCAGTTAGTTATTATTTGGCTTTCTAGTTCTGACTTTGGTTGGTTACAGTCAATGGATGTTGCTGGCTTATAATGGTTTATGAGTTGTTCCAATATGACATCGATTTAATGATTGATGAAGTTTCTTTGATGACCTTACTGATTGATGAGTCTATGCAATAAGACTTGGCAGCAAACAATTGGCATAGGTTCAGGGGGATCATTTGTTATGTTTCTAATAGTGCATTGTTGGTATTATGAATGCTTGAGAATTTCTTGCTACATAATGAAGTTGTTGAAGATACTCATGTTGCTAAAGTTTTTGAATGATGACTATATGTTGCATCATGCTATGTCTTTGTCATGGGTTTCCTATGATGAAATCATTACTTGATCCACATAGTTGTTATGATGCTACTAATCATATTTATGTTGATAGAAGATTCTTTTGATGATGCATATGGTACATATGTTATGTTGGTTACATGTTGATATTCATAAGTTCAAGGAGATAAACAAATTTTGATTATGCAACCTCATTATTTGATGATGATGAGTGTCACTCATTACTTTTATGTTGGTTTCATTATGCCTTCAAAGATGCATAGGTTCCATATGGTACAATTATGGATGATGGTGTCTATAGTGCTTAGTTCTCACATGTACATGATATGCTGCACATGGTATATTGTTTGAGTATTGTTGCTCTTGATGGTATCAAGGAGATGGGTTACTAACAAAGTTTGATAAATGATTGTGTGCTCATGGTTTGTTCTTAATGACTTCTCATTGATGAGAAGCTAGATACATACTACTATCTCTATGTCATGGGATATCATTGATCGATGAATTACATATAAGGATCTTATGGATGATTACTTAAGTTGCATGTTAATGTATTAGTATTGGTGTGATAGTTATTCTTGCATGAAGAAAATGGGCCAAGAGAATGATGTTACTACAGGTTTTCATGAATACATGGTTATTAACATACTACCGCTACATTTGCTAAATGATACTTGGAGACATGGCATATTTAGTCACATATTGATGACGTTGAGGAATGATGCTACATTTCCCTATCATGATATGCCTCATTCTCACATATTTTGATTGATGCATGAAAGGATATGTTGATATGATACAAAAGATCCATATGCCTTTAATGAACATGAATCGAGGCTCTTCCTACTAAGGGAAATATCAATTTGACCTTGATGGGGTCAAGAGGATAACTTGATAGTAGATCTCTATGAAAATTTTTATGTTGGTGATGTTGCATAGTTGGTCACAGGTTGATGATATCAAAGCTACATTGTCTTATCTTGCAAATTGATGATGAAAATTTGCATGTTGTTGTTCATGTTGCTACTGAGAGATGGTAATGGTGCAGATCATATATGGTGTATGATGATTGTTGATTACTATCATGGTCTTATTGAGGTCTTTGGAATTGGTTCTAAATTTCATATATGTCTCTTGATGTAAAGGTCATGTAAAGACATATTTTATAAATCATTGTAAAATTCCATCATATTGTTGTAAAGTCATGTAATCCCATCATTTTGGGGATGTGATGTAATGTTGAGTCAAATATGTAACCCTGTTGTATTGAGAGATCAATGTAAGCATGATTCATTGGTAATAGGAAAGTTCATGTCTAATTGAGTCATAGATTCATGTACTTCTTTGTATATCTTCAAAAAATTCAGCATGTGCCCAAGGGGAGCATGGTCAGTATTCAATGTTCATACTTTGCAGATCATATCTATAATGCTCATGTCAACAAAGGAAGAGAATCCTTCATTCAGCATTGATCATCACTTTTCCCTTGATGTCAAAGGGGGAGAGAAGCTTTGTGTTTGGAGAATTCTTGGTGACTTGGGAGAGAAACTGTGTTTGGAGAATGCTTGGTGACTTGGGAGAGAAACTGTGTTTGGAGAATGCTTGGTGACTTGGGAGAGAAACTGTGTTTGAAGAATGCTTGGTGACTTGGGAGATAAACTTGGTATATCTACACATGTGTTTACAGGTATCTACAAACTGTGTTTAGAGAATGCTTGGTGACTTGGGAGAGACACTTAGTATATCTAAAAATGTGTTTCCAAGTATCTACAGGTGGTGGTGACCAAACACGAAAGTGGTTGCCATGAAGTCCAAAGGGAGAGATTATTGGCATTATGACAAATGTGTTGTACTTGATGGTAACTTAATTAATAAGGATATCAACATGATTGTATCAAGATGAGTATTCAGCCCAGTACAAATGTGAAAAAAATATTGCACAAAGGAATATCAGTTGAGAGACAATGGAATGATAAATATGAAGTCTTATGAAGTATATGTTGGTTATGTAAATAAAATATGCCTACATAGCAGGTCTAGTGAAGAAAAATTGTGTACAATTTCTGCACCATGGTACTCCAAATAACATGGGTCTTTACTGTGGTATTGACCCATAGTACTGAGCACGAGAACAAATATTTGATCTCTTCAAAGAATACCATCAGCATAACTAAGGGTATGAACCAAGGTATTGGCTAAAGCCTAAGCTATATAATGAGATGGAGATCAAAGTGCTAAGTGGGAATGATATGGGTTATTGATGAATTGTTTGATCTAAAATAAGTTTTCACCCAAGAGTGTGATCATGGAACAGATCTCATAGATCTGAAATGAATACACAATGAATAATCTGCTTATAGGTTGGTAGATCTGTGATGATGATGTCATTATGTGTGTCTTTTACAATGTATGCTGAGATTTGGGTTTGATTGATGTTTTGTTGTGCATTAAAGGTATGATTCAATATTTACATATGTGTATGCATGTTTCCTTTAGAAATATCACGTACATATGCAGATTTACTTTTGGGTAGTCGCATATCGATTCTTTAGTATGGAAAAATATGTACGTGGGTATTCTTCTTGAAAGGCACGTACATATGCGGAAGTGTCTTATAAGTCTCACGTATATATGCTATGTTTTTTCTATATATGATTTCTAATCAGTCTTATTGTGTTCGTTGTTTTCTGTCGATGAAGTATTTCATGATGATATGTGTTTGATAGTCTTGGTTGATGTTACACTGATTATGTTATGAAATGTTGAATAATGATGATGTTGTTTTGAGATTATCTATGTTGGGTTTAGAGATCTGTGACAAGGTTAGTAGTGTAGAGATTCAGTTTCAGGGTTCATTGTTCTGAGATTTATACGAGGTTTATCTTGAGAGAAATCTCTTTTATACACGAGTGTGTCTCATAATAGTAGCATATATATTCTGACATAAGAATGAATAGGGATTACAGTGATAGAATCTGGTTTCTGTGAGGAATAGTAAGTGGTCTGACATTCTTATGAAGAGTATACAGTGAATTGAGATGATCTAGTTGCTTTGGTTGCTTGAGATTCGGTAATACGTTTATTTAATGATTTGGTGATTAAGTTGGTTCAATGATTTGATACAATGATTGGTTCTAGTTTGTTATTTGATATTAGGCTTAAATCATGGTAATGGGTCCAATCTAAAAATTTGATGAAAGGTTGCCTACATGTTTGATGTTTTGGTTCAAGTGGATCCACTATGAAAATTATGAAACATGATTCACGAAAGTGCTAAGGGTTGGAGTCTTCAGTGAGGAAATCAAAGCTTCCTTCTAGTGGTATCCAGTAAATATGATCAAGGAGTTGGAGCTCTCTTCCAGTGGGTGCTAGTAAATGAGATCAAGGGTTTAGAGCTCCCTTCTAGTGGATGCTTGAAAATGAGAGAAGGTGGTAGCCTTCTATAGGCGGGTGTTTGTGTGCTTGTATGAGTATGCATCAGTACAAAATTGTAAGAAGTTTTTCATTATAATATAAGATGAAGATGGAGACAACAACAATGATGGTTTCTCCCACATTGGGTTTCCACCTAAAAATATCGATGCTCATATGTGTTAATGTGTTTCTTATGTATGATGGTTTATTCTAATCTTACTACACATGGTTATTGTTTAATTCATGCCTAATGAAATAGTAATACACTAGTTCAAGTTAAATAGATGGTGAATTACCTAAAAACTTAGTTAATTGGATATATGCTAGTTGTCTTCATAACAACCATTTACATACACAATTTTACTTCATTATAGTTGCGTACATAAATATGAATAAGAAAATAAAAGTGTAAGTGAGTTTTTAAAATACTGATTCAAACCCCCCCTTTCATAACATCCACAACTATGTTTGGCCTAATAAAACATCACAAAATTCAAGAGGAGAAACATAAGAGGAGGTTCTTTTGGCTCCCACTATTGATAATGAACTATAGCAGAGAACCCTTCACCCACATCTATGAGTGGAAGAGAATCTTCCCCTCCTCTAGATATTCGAGCTCAATATTTTGGAACTTGTTCATGGCAACAATGGCACTACATTCTTCGTCAATAATATATATTCCCTTGCCATTCCTCTTGTCAGGTTTTGGCTCAGAGTCGAAACATGCATCTGAATCTGAAGTTTTTAGCTCATCCACTACTAACTTCTTAGTGCAACACTCATTTTTGTTGTGGGTGGGGCTCTTGTGGAACTCACGCCACTTTCCTATATCCTTCTTCATCTTTGTGGTGTTATTCTTTGTTTGTGGCTTTTGTTGGTTTACTTAGGTCGCTCCACCTTCGTTTTGTCCTTTGTTTTATGGTTCAAAGGTGCCTTTTCGCTGCTTCGGGTTCTCAGATCCAAAGTCTCACTTCTTCCATTTAAATTTATGCTCGATCTTAACATCATATTAGTATGTTATGCCAAAAAAGGAGTTTTCCAGTAATTCCATTTCTACCTAGATGTGTTTATGCATACAACCATCATACTTGAGTACCATATGCCACCCAAAACCCTTGATACCTAACTTCATGCTTAGGTATGAAAAGCATTCATGAACTCTCGCACATCTTGGTCCCTTTCTTATCATAGTGTGGTCCATTTAATGCGCTTATCTTCATGTCTCCTGATAGGGTGATATTATTCCTTGATGGAATCTCAAAAAGAATTCCGAGAGGGTGCAATTGAAATTAGTGGGGGTTCCTCCTCGTCCCTTTGCTCACAGTAAGTTTCCCACTAGTCGTTGACATGGGCAGTGAATTTGAGGATTGAAAAAGTAATATTTTCCCTATCGGAAAAATTATGGACCAAAAAATATACTTCCAACAGATTTAGACATTTATCTAGAGCATCTAAGTTTATCTAGCCTTCAAATATGGGAAATTAAATGTTAATGTATACCTTAATGGAGGGGTGCCTCTAAAATCACTACTGGATCAAGATGCTTCACCTGTCGATACCCGCCAAAGCATCTGGAAATCCACCATCTTGTTCCTTTGTCTCTCGAGGGCCTCTTCGAGAAAAAAATTGAAAGGTTCTACTTCTCCCTTGTCTTTTTTTTCTTCCACCATGGGAGGTTGTCAGGTCAATGAGGCCAGTATTGCAAGGGTCCAACTAGTTCAAGTCCTAACTCCTTATAACTTGACCTTATTGGGGACATGAAAAAAATAACAGACAAAGAACAGACAAATTTGATACCGTTAATCCTAATTTATGAAGGAACAAAATGAAATATATATTTACACAAAAACATAAATATAAAATAAAATAAAACTTTAACTAATAAATAGCAACTGATGAAAACTATTTACATGAAGGAAGGAAACAAGCTAGATCCAGTGATGGTAGCTTATCTCTAAGAAGAGATGTGATGACTACATTCCTTCTAAACTTAGTTAAAACGAAGCTCTCGTGCCCTTTTATAATAAAAAACAACAAACAATCCTAAACATCTAAAAACCTAACCCTAGGAGATAAGTGCCAAAATCTTGTGGGACCCACTTTAGTTAGTTAGAATGTCAACTTGTTAGATGATCCAAAAATACAATTTTATCATAGGTTATAAAATCAGAATAAAATAATTATTAATTTAAGATATTAAATTAATAATTATTATTCTAGAATGTTTAATTATTTAATGGAGACTTTTAGAATTAGCATATTGTTGTAACGAGATATGACTCTCCAAATATGTCGTATCTTAGGCTCTATTTTAGGAGATTTGTTAGCTAGTTGGTTTGAATAGCATTTATTGTAAATGGACACTTGTTATTCAATAAGTGATCCATAATTAGAGGTAGTTAGGACATGGAGCTTATAAATAGCTCATTGCAAGAGTGTTTGTGTTGTTCGGGTGTAAACTCTTGCAAAATCAAATTATGTAATTATTTTTTCTGATTAATAAAATTACGTGTCTCAGGACACTTCTACCATTATTGTGGTATCAGAGCTCCAGTAATGCTACAGTTGATGTGAGGAGAAAGATTCTAGCAAGTTTTTGGAAACTCCATTGAATTGATCAGCAAGTAATTGGTATGAAAATTGTCCATTTTTTTTTTCAAAAGAAAAGAAATTTTATTCTTTTATTGATTTTGGATTGTTAAATCTAAAAATCAATTTTTGAATTATTATCAAAATTTGAGCTAGAAAAATATCTAATATTTGAGAGGCCGAGGCCGTGCCTGGCTATTCTAGACAGCAAATCCATCATATTCCTCACCTTCCACTTATTCTCATTCATCATTGTAGTCATTTCATCTTTAAAAAAAAGGCTTGAAGAATTCAGAGAAATACAGAAATCGTTGTTTTATTATTGGTTCTGTCTGGACTATTCATGGGATAAGCCGTTGTTTTATTTTTGAATCTATTGGACTGTTCACAGGATATATTTCTTTTATTTCTGAAACCGCTGCCTCAATACTCCATAGACACAAGCTGAATATAAAACTTAGATTTATATTACCCCTGCCTTTTGTAGAGCTTGATTTTTTTTGCAGTGAAAAACACTTATCCTCTCCCTTCTCCTTCGGTTGCCTCCCACTGAATTGTGCTTGAGTGTATTTTGTATTGCCACAGCCTATAGTCCCACCTGAGTTGTGCTTGAGCACCTGCAGTCCCATCAAATTATTTACCCGATTGCCTGACATCCACACAGAATCTCTCTAAAGAATCATTTGCAGCAACAACTACTTCGGATTGAAGGGAAAGCCAATCCCTAGATTCAGACTCGGAGTTCGATTTTTTTTATCTGCTACAGGCTTCAGATAGTGATCTCAACATTCCTGTTCTGATACTGTGAACTGCCCAGCGTAAATAGCAAAATGCCATTCATGCTTGTAGTTAAATCTGTCTTCAGGCCGCCCTACCACACATTGAATTTCTGAACAAGGCACTGGAGGATTCTTACTTGCACTATGGTTTCATTTTCAGGTTTGACTTGCATTAAATTTCTTATGCAGTGGATGCTTTCTTTTTCGAAAAAGGAATGGATGGTTGTAGGGCAGGCATATTATGGGACATTTCAGGGCGATGCCAGTTACCCGCAACAGCCTGTTATGTGAATTCCAGGTTTTGAATCTACAACTCTGCATCCAATTTCTCAACAATCCAATCACACAGCTAGCTAGCAAAGCTAGCATTGCCAGCCTACGTGGGACAATGAAAAGTTTTTTTAATAAAGATGCAGCGCTAGGGAATTGAGGCAATATTTGTTGTTATTTATTAATCCCTCAACGCATTTGAGAAGTGCACATTTAGAGTTTTGTTATTAAATCATGAAGCTATTCATTCAAATGCACATGCATATTATTTGCACATAAAAAGTTCATGGTTATAAAAAGCACGTTACTTAAGTGGATTTTCAATGACGGTATAAGAGAAAAGTTTTGGAAAGTGTATTCGTAAAATAATGGAGGGATAAAATACTTTTGGAGAGATAAGGTTTTTTTTTTAATATTTTGTTATTTGGAGAGATAAGGAATTTTCTCTTATTTGTAAAATCATATTTTTGGAGAAATAAGGTGTGGGGTTATTTGTAAATGTTTAGGTGGTAAATTTTTTGGAGTGATAAGGAGATTTTAATTGTAATTTTTTGAAGGGATAAGTGTAACTCAAAGTAATTTTACTTTGAGGGGGGGTAGTTTTTTTTTACCAGATTGTGCAAAAGCACCATTGTAAAAGTCAAATTTTGAAAGTTGCCTTGTAAAAATTTGAGAAATTGACTAGAGCCAACTGCAAAGCTCAATCAATTTTCTCCTGTTTTGACGACTATTTGAGGGTCAAGGCCAAGCCCCGATAGTTTATTTTTGCATCGTGTGTTGCTGTTGTGTTGCGCATCTTGTTTTTTTTTGGGAGCTTGATTCGTGGTGTGAAGTCTTAACACTACAATGTCTAAGTTGATTACTTTGTTTTCTGATTCTGACAAACTTGAAGGCACAAAATCTTATAAAACATGGCGTCGTCTCATCGAAAGCACTCTCATTTACAATGAATTATGGCAGGGTATATGTGATGGAGATGTTAAGCTGAATAAACCCACAGATGCAGCTGCACTAGCAAAATGGGAAATCAAGAATGCTAAAGCCTTAGCTCTTATTAAATCTTTTGTGAATGATGAAATGTATGTCCATATAAAGAATGCTACAGATGCATGGTCTGCTTTGAAAACTTTTAAAGACCTCTTTGATACACAACCTGAATCAAAGAAAGTTGATCTACAATTAAAACTGTTGCAACAAAAATTAACTGAAGGCGGTGATGTTCTTGAATATATCTCAAGACTTAAGAATATTAGGCAAGAAATTATTAATGTTGGTTTTCCCGCAATTGATGATAGCTTTAAGGTCACAATTGTAATTGCTGGACTTCCTTCTTCCTACACGCATTTTTTGGAGACTCTACAAGTAACTGGGAAATTAGAGAAACTAAATTTTGATGAACTCTATGAAATGTTGACTCAACATGATAAAAACTTTTGGTAAGAAGAAGAAAGTTGGTGAAGATGTTTTTCTCACAGAAGCCAACACTAGTAAATCATCAGCATACAGTTCTCGAGGCAGAGGCAGAGGGAATCAGAATCAAGCAGCACATAATGTACAAAGTCGAGGTCGAATAAAAGGCAGAGGAAACAGTTTTAACAGAGGCAACAGTTCAAGAAGGAATAATTTTCAAGGTAGAGGAAACAACCAAGGAAGAGGCAATTTTCAAGGACAAGGAAATAATAATCAAGGTAGAGGACAATCTCAACATAGAAGTCAAAGCAGAGGAAAAGGACAATCTTCAGGAAGAGGAAGAGACTTAAGTCAAATTGTGTGTTGAAGATGTAACAAAGTTGGCCATTATGCTGAAGATTGTCGAACTTCACTTAATACAATTCCCAAGTTTCAGCAGCATTCAGCGCAATTTGCCAATGATCAAGATGAAGATAACTCAAAATATGTTTTTACTTCCTCACCAGCATCACAACTTTCATCCCATCTTAGAAGTGACTATGAAGATGCCTGGATCTTGGATTCAGGGGCCACTCAGCACATGACTTGTCGACATGATTTTTTCTGGAATTTTCAAGATTTCCAACTTAATTCCATTTTTCTTGCTGATGATACAAAACATACTCCTTATGGAAAAGGAGCAGTTAAAGTTCTTCTCCCTGGCATTGGGAAAAAATGATTTCCAATGTATGGTATGTACCAAGTTTTAAGAAAAATTTGTTGTCTTTAGTCACGATTCAACAAGTAGGACATCAGGTGATTATGGAAGATGGTTTAGTCAAGATTAATTCACTCAAACAGAACTTGAAAATAGTCATGACAGGTTATGAAGATGGAAAATTGTTACAGCTGAAAGGGACAGTTATTCCAAGGCATTCGGATTTTGCAGGGGCAGTAAGTATAGGTATTTCACCTGTAAGACTATGGCATGTAAGATAGGACATTTAAATTTTGAGAGTCATTCTCAATTGCAAAAACAAGGAATGGTTAAAGGACTTCCCACTTTCAAAAGGGAAAATGCAAAATGTGAAGCTTACATTATGGCAAACAAAGTCGAGAAAGTTTTCCAACAAGTTCATGGCATGCAAATAGGTGGCTACAACTAGTTCACAGTGATGTTTGTGGACCACTACAAACTTCCCTTGGTGGTTGAAAATATTTCTTACTATTCATTGATGATTTCAGCAGAATGACTTGGGTTTGATTTTTGAAGAACAAGTCAGAAGCATTTGATAAGTTTAAAATTTTTCACCAACTTGTTAAAAATGAAGTCAAAGAAAAGATAGGTACTTTCAGGACGGATAATGGGGGAGAATTCACTTCCAATGAATTCAAAACTTATTGGAGTGAAAATGGCATAAGACGAAATTTTACTAATGTTTACACTCCACAGTAAAATGGAGTAGTCAAAAGAATGAATCGCACCTTGTTAGGAATGGTGATATCCATGTCAACTTTCAAGAGGTGAAGTCCAACATATTGGGTAGAAGCAATTCATACAACTGTCTACTTAAGAAACAGATCTCTAACTGCATCTTTAGATGGAATCACACCTTATGAAGCTTGTTTTGGTTTCAAACCTCGAGTTAAACATCTTAGAGTTTTTGTATCAGTATGTTATGCCTTAGTTCCGAAAGAAAAATGAACTAAGCTTGACTCAAGAAGTTTAAAATGCACAATGATTGGCTATTCTGATGAGAAGAAAGGGTATCATCTTTTGACCAATGGAAAATTCATTATAAGCAGGGATGTCATTTTCGATGAAACAGAGAGTAAGATTACTGAAGAAATTGAAAATCTTCTTCACAAGTTAGAAACTAAAGGAAGTAAAAGAAATGGAAAAATGCAAAGTCAACCAACTTCACCAAATTGGTATGAACTTGATTTTCCTTCCTTTGAAGATGAGTCATCTAGTCCATCTACATCAACAACATCAACTGGGTCTTCTAGCAGTTCATTTGCATCTCCAAGTAGCAGCAGTTCTTCTGACAGTGATTCTCCACACTCTTCACCTGAACAACGAACATCAGTTTATATTAATCCTCTTTACAATGATGGAGACTTTATAGAAGCACAAACAAGTGAGAACCAACTACCAAAATGGGCAGTTCAACTTTTGAAAGATGTAAAGCCTGATGAGCAGAATAAAACAGGCAGTAGAAGGGCACATAGAAGTGAAGGAAATTTTGCCTTGATAGCAAATGATTTTACTGAACCTTCCACATACAAAGAAGCAGTAAAACATAAAGAATGACAACAAGTTATGGCTGAAGAATATCAAGCAGTAATTGATAACAACACTTGGAAACTTGTTGATTGTCCAGCAAATGTTAAACCCATAAGATGCAAATGGGTTTACAGAATTAAGTATAATCAAAACGGAGAACTTGAAATGTATAAAGCACGACTTGTCACAAAATGTTTTGCGCAGCAGGAAGGCATTGATTATGAGGAAACTTTTTCTCCTACAGTGAAATGGAACACCATCTAATTAACACTTGCATTGGTCGCTCAGAGAGGATGGAAAGTTCATCAAATGGATGTGAAAATTGCTTTTCTCAATGGGGATTTATAGGAGGAAGTGTATATGACCCAACCACTAGGTTTTGAAGTTGAAGGACAAGAACATAAAATGTGCAAATTGATCAAGGCTTTATATGGATTAAAACAAGCTCCCCACGCTTGGTACGCAAAGATGGATGAATACCTTAAGAAAGTTGGTTTTCAACGAAGTGAATCTGATGATACTTTGTATGTGCAACAACAGGGCAAATATCTGGTCATTCTTGTTATGTATGTAGATGATTTGATCATCACTGGCAATCATGATGATCATATTTAATAGGTGAAAAAGGAGTTACATGCTGGTTTTAAGATGACAGATTTGGGATTACTTCACTATTATCTTGGAGTTGAAGTCTTCCAACGTCCACATCATATTTTCATTTCTCAGAGTAAGTATGCAACAAAGGTTCTTCAGCGATTTGGCATGCAAGATTGCAAGCCCGTTCTCAGCCCCATGGAGCAAAACTTGAAACTTTCAAAATTTGAAGGGTGGGAAAGGTGGACAGTACAACTTACAGACAATTGATTGGAAGCTTGATTTATTTGACAAATACTCGTCCTGATCTATCTTATGCATTCAGTATTCTTTCACGTTTTATGCAGGAACCACGAGATAACCACTGGAATGCAGCCAAAAGAGTTCTTCGATATCTCCAAGGAACAAAAGATTTTGGTCTTCTTTACACAAAGACTAAAAATTTTGTACTTGGTGGATATTCCAATGCCGACTTTGCTGGGAGTATTGATGATCGAGCAACAACACCAGGTTATTTAATGAATATGGGGTCAGCAACAGTATCTTGGAGTTGTAAGAAACAATCTACAGTAGCCACTTCTTCAGCAGAAGCAGAGTACATTTCAGCATGGGAAGCAGCATGTGAAATTGTTTGGTTGTGCAGAATTTTGCAGGACTTGGGCATTTCTCAGTCAGAAGCTACATCATTATTCATTGATAGCCAGTCAGCCATCAAACTTGCCAAGAACCCAGTTTTTCATTCAAAGACAAAGCATGTGGACACCAAGTATCATCATATCAGATCTCTCATTGCCAAAGATGTCCTCAAGCCAGTTTATTGTCCTTCCGAAGATCAGATCTCCGACATTTTCACGAAACCACTTAGCAGAATAAAATTTACTAAGTCCAGGGATGAACTTGGTATCTGTTGTAATGTATCTTTGGATCATAGGGGGGAATGTTAGATGATCCAAAAATACAATTTTACATAGGTTATAAAATTAGAATAAAATAATTATTAATTTAAGATATTAAATTAATAATTATTATTCTAGAATGTTTAATTATTTAATGGAGACTTTTAGAATTAGCATATTGTTGTAACTAGATATGACTCTCCCAATGTGTCATATCTTAGACTCTATTTTAGGATATTTGTTAGCTAGTTGGTTTGAATAGCATTTATTTTAAATGGACACTTGTTATTTAATAAGTGATCCATAACTAGAGGTAGTTAGTACATGGAGCTTATAAATAGCTCATTGCAAGAGTGTTTGTGTTGTTCGGGTGTAAACTCTTGCAAAATCAAATTATGTAAATATTTTTTCTGATTAATAAAATTACGTGTCTGAGGACACTTATGCCATTACAACTTCTCGGGGTTGGAACGTTGGCATAATATCTTTGTTTGGAACACATCATATCTCATTAGAAAGGTCTATTCGAGGACAACAACTTTCAACTACAAATGTTTATAACAAGCTACATGTTTCTCTGTTTCCCCCAAAAAAACATTATTTAGTGCCTCAAAATGGCTCCAAAAGTTCAGGATCTAAAATGTTACCAAAAATAGAAAATTGTCAAAATAGGAGACTATTATGGAAATTAGGAAATTGAAAGGAAATAATGTGGGGGGTCCAAGTGGAATAGGTGGGTGGCCACCAATATCCACTTGTATGACTCCCCTTTTTTCAAGACCTATCTCACACGAATTTGCTGTATCATGTTGTCCACTTGAATTGGTTATCTAATAACTTGCATGGCTTCCTTTCGGCTTGCAAGAATCCTAGCATCACCTTTCGGTAGAGCGAACCTTCATTTTGTTTCCCATCTTATCGGTCTCGCTCCAAACATGTTTCTTACTTCCTATGATAACTCTTCTTCTCCTCTATTCCACTATATTCCTTCTCTTCCTCAATCATTCCATTTGATATGTGTGTGTGTGTGTGTGTGTTCCTATTGTGCACGTGAACAATCATTTAGGTAGTCGAGCTGACGTTTTCTATCTCGAGCGTGCGAAATCATGTGGTATTGGCCAACACTCATTTCATGTCAACTCGAGTAGGAAACCCCAAATTTTTGTGGAGCCTACTCATTCCTTCTCATGCGTGGGAACTTATGTAGTCTCACATGACACTCAGTCCATCTCATCACATGCAAGAAACCGCAACTTCTTGTCAAGCTGACTCATTCTGTCTCGGACGTGGGCAGTTGTGTGATCTTGGCAGACTCATTCCAACTCCTCTAGTGTGTTAGTGCAGGTGCATTCCATTCTTTCTTTGGAATGTTCTATTCCATATTGGTTACTTTGGATAGGCCCATAACAACACGTGAGTGCCTCATTCCCAAGAATGTTCATCCTAACTTGAGCACCTTGTGCAAGCACTCTCAGTCCACTCATGCCAAAACTCTCAAAATGTTATGCAAACATCATAAAATGCTTTATCACCATCTCATCTAGCATCTTGGCTCATCCAACTAGTGGCATTCGTGGGCTCTCAAGAACAAAGGCCTAATAGATAGGAAGCAAGTGATGGGACCACGTTTGAGATAATGGGATACAAGATCAATGAGGGCCAAGATAGGGGAAGAACAAAGGATAATGACAAAGAGAGATGAATTAAATGGCCCTATTTTAAACCAACTATAACGCCATTTAAGGAAGAAAGAGATGGGAGGAAACAATCATCATCCATAGTAAAGAATTCAATGCACGAATGCAAAGAAGAGGAAACAGACTTGTACAACAAGAGAACGATGAGTAGAAGTAGAAATCCTCCATCATAGCATGAGATAGGAACCAACAAAGCACCATTAAGGAGCTAATAGGAGCAAAGATATGACCTCAAGCTCACATGAAGGAACAATTAGTGAGACTAGGGATCTTCATTACATTGAATCCATTGAGAAATAGACCCATATTTTCATGTGGGAAGAAGATGGTGAGGCATGTCATCCTCATTCATTTCATGGAGTGATGGTGGCCTCACTACCTCCCCATTTATTTCTTCCCCTTTCACCCCATATAGGGATTGATTTGCACTAGTTTGTTTGACTTATTTTAATGAATTTGGATACATATGATTATTAAGAATATTTAGAAAAATATTATAATTATTAAGAATATTTAAATCAATTTGGATATATATATTATTAATGATTTATTTCCTATTTTTGTTTTTTAATGATTAGAAAAATAATTTAATGTTGCATGTATTTTCCTTAGTTAAAAAATTAAATTCCATTAATTGACAACCCACCCAAGTTCTTAATATTGGATTGAATTATTACATCAAGAAATCAAATGCAATAATATGTAATATTATTTATATTAAAAGTGTCTAAAATGAAAATGATTCTCTAAAAAAATCATTTATATACAAATATTAAATTTTGATTTTAAAATAGGACTTTCATGATTATAATTTTAATTGTTAGTAATTATTAAGTGCATGGTAAGGATTTAACTTCTATGGAATATCTACAAATATTAGTAGTAGCCACATTAGAGTGTTGAGATTTATCTCAAACATTTTCTGTTTTCCGATTTAAATAGTGCAACCATATAAATTAAATGTCTAATAAATAATGATGGACATCAAAACCCGTACCTTATGATACATTTCAATTTGATAGAATCTTCTAGATCAAACTATGTGGAGGATTTTTTATCGTATCCATCGTTTCAAGTGGACCCTCCACCCATCATCCACCTTTTCGAAGATTTGAAAGAAAATGGTTATACCTCTTCACATACCTGAAAACTTTTCAAGGGTGCCTCCAATCCCAAATCCTTAAGCCCCATTTTCTCTTATCCTAAAATTCAATCTATCTCCCTTACATAAAAGGGACAACCAACCTCATTGCAAAATCTTGTTAAAAAAGAATATTACGACCATATTTAGGCCCCACAAAACTTTGAAGCAAATTTTTTGATCAACTAAAGATAAGTGTAACCCCATGCTAACTTTAGGAGTCTACTAGATTCCTTCTTCGTGTGGGAATTCATACATTGGTCAAATTGACCGACCCTTCAAAGAATGTCTTACAGAGCATATTGTTGATACTAACCATCTTTGCCTTTATAAAATTGCCATCGTTGAGCACTCTTTTTATTCTAAGCATTTTATCTTCTTTGATCAATTGAGTATCCTTACCTCTATTACATTTCACAACTCGAGGATCTTTAGGGATGCCCTTGAAATAGAGAAGCACCCTGTCAACACTATCAAAGACCATGGCTATAAATTAAGTCATTCTTGGCACCTTGTTATCTACCATATTTATCAATAGTTTGGCCCCAAATTTCTCGTGGTCTCCTCCTTTTATCCCATTTTTAATCATCTTTTAATCCTTCTATTTATTTATTTTTAGAGCGAGTCTCCTTCTTTCATTTGATTTTTAATCCTCTTTAAATCCTACCATTTATTTTTTTCGAAGTAAGTTAGTTTCCTTACTATTTTTCTAATCATAATTATTTCCCTTTTATCTATCTTTCTCTTCTATATTTTTTATTTTATTTCTTATTCCCATTATTTTCATGTTCTAATTCTTTTTCACCATCTTATTGTCTCTTTATATACTTTAATTTATTTCACATATATTCTTTTTTATTATTATTATTCATGAATTTAATTTATATTTTTATATATTTTATTTATTTTATTTCAAATATAATTTTATGTATTTAAGTTTAATTTATTTCAAGTATATTTAATTTAAATTTATTTCTAATGTATTTCTCTTCTTCCATTTTTTAATTATTTATTTATCAATTTATTTTATTATTTAATTTAATTCATTATTTTTAACTCTCTCTTCTTCCATCATTGAGTTATTTATTTATCAATTATTTTTATTATTTAATTTAATTCATTTATTTTAACTCTTTCCAGTGAAAAGTCTACATTCATTATTTAATAATTTTTCAAAATAGCTACTTTCAATGTTTTATTATTTTCCTTAACAATTACTTTGGATATTTTATTATTTTCCTAAATGCTTAGTCAGTTATCTTTTTTATTATAAAACTCATTTGGGATTATAATTTTTTTTTATCCCTAATTATACATTAAAGGTCCACCTGAAACGTTGGACATAATTAAAAAAAAACTTCCACAAAATTTAATCCGAAAATTCTCCCAATATAAATATGGATGAAATTTACACTCCCTCAAATCTCACACCATCAATATTGAAAAAACTATAAAAATAAAAAATAAAATCTTAATCTTTTAATTATTATTAATTAAATAAAAATATAATTATGGTTAATTAAATAAAAAATTCTATTTCACAATAAACACTTGTTATAATTAAAAAATAAATATACTATAGAATTAAATTATGTAAAATATATGATTGTTGTACTTCAACTTTACTCAGAATCTTCGAATTTCTTAAGTACTTTTAAATCTGCACTCAATATCTGAGTTCAAATTGGCGATGAGGACTTATGATAGCGTTTGATCAAAAAAATCTTTCTAGACCATCAAAAAGAAGGATAATAAAAATATGATAATTATTTTTTGCATTGAATACTAATGTCGCTCCGTTGAAATTTCTGTGAGTTGGGATTCAGATCGGGACAACATAAATATTGGTGTGAAAGGAGCCCTGATGTGCATGGCTTGAAGGCATGAAAAATTGGTGTGAGAGGAATAATTATGAGGATGTCTCGAGGGCAGGAAAAATAAATTGAAGTAAGGTAGAACGGAGGAAAGGGCTTTAAAAAGTGAGGTCTATTGAAATTGTGCGGAACAGCCTGTTAGCTTCTTCTGGTTAAGCGAGTACAACTGAACTTATTGATAGAAGCTATCAAGGATGACAGCATTAACCAAGTTGATCCCGGGAGTTATTGCTCGATGAAATAGTAAGGGAACGGTTTTCCATTGACTGTTATGTGAACGTTTCTCTTTTGATGGTGATGGATTTCCATCGTCAATTATTCCGCGACTTTTGATTTCCCACTGAGGGCTGGAGGGACGGGAATCTGGAACTTTTGAAAAGCTTTCACATGTATATCTATGGACAAGAGAGATATATTTGGTAAACATGCTGTCCGATATTGACCATGGTGTAACAAGAGCAACTTGATGCATTGCATCCAGCGCTTTGCTATAAATAGATTTATGAGTTTGACATATAACCGAATAGGGCGAGCATGCTTTTCAACGGAACTGGAACAACAATTCTACACGGAAAAGTGAAAGACAAGCTTGACAGACACATTGAAGACTCTATCAAAGATCTTTTATTGCATTATAAAGCACATACATTTATACAAAATTCAATTAGTAAATCTATAAAGTGATTATTAATTTCTATTTAATTCTGTTGAATATCGCAGAATCTCGTCAATTGACATTAAATTCGCTGACATGGGAGTTGTGAGTTGCATCGTTGGTGCCACTATGATTAATGTTTTAACACCTCCCCTTAATCACGACGACCTAAATTTTAACTTCCTCGATGGTCTAAGTCTCAACAAGGCTTACAACAAAACACTTCATTTCTGTCTTCTTGTTAAAGGGTCCATGCTTGTTCATTTGATCGTGTAATTTCATCTTCACCTTTCTGGGTTTCTTGATGAACTTCCTTTGCTCATTGTTTATGTACTTAACATCACCAACCGTTTCCGGATTGGGATGCAAGGCAACATCCTGAATAGTGAAAACAAGATAATCCAATCCATGCTCTCCCTACCTTCCATGTGTTAAAATTTGTAATTTCCACTGCGCGGGCGGGCCAGCATTTAAAGCACGCCGAAACCACTATTGCAATACCACAAACCGCCATCAACCATATCGCACAGCTTCTTGTCAAAGGAGGTTTCCGTACGAAGGGGCTCCGATGCAATTTGGAGCAGGCACGTGGATTCGGGTGACATCACCCTCAAACACTTTTCGGACGATAAAAGTCAGTTAAAACATGGCATCCGATATGCGTCCGATTTGGCTCTTCTTTCTCCACTGTTAGATTGCAAGGAAAGTACACGGGGTCTGTTAAACATAAATGCAGCGTGGATGACCCATACCCTAAGTTAATATTATGACATGTTTTTGGTAATGTATTTAATGTCCTTCCTACGGCACGTAATGTTTCTTCTTACGGAAGTATGGGCATAATAATGTAACGTAAGTTTTTATTTTTATTATTTTCGCATATGTATTATATGAGCGTTGACTCCAGGTAATGGTGAGTTGCACACGGGGAGAAGTGGAAGTCTGTTCGCAGCAGCGAGTAAGGAAAAACCACACAGCTAGTAAAATGAAAATGTAACAGAGTTTGTTGCACACGGGGATAAGTGGAAGTCTGTTCGTAGCAGCGAGTAAGGAAAAACCACACAGCTCGTAAAATGAAAATGTAACAGAGTTTATTTTTTTGGCATGAAACGCAGCAGCGTAAATTTTTCCTTGTAATGTAAGAAGTAAAAAGAATGCACAGTAGTGCAGGAAAAGGAGGAGAAGTGAATGAAGAAAACCAGGGGGTAGTTTTGTTTCAAAACCATGAATTGTTTCACACAGCAGTGAAAAGGTAAATCTGTAAATCTCTGTAATTTTTGTTTTCACACAGCAGTGAATGTAAATGAAATATTTACAGACAGTGGTGTAAAATTTCAAAGGAGGCAGAGTAATTTTTGTTAAAATGTTTTGGTGAATCCCTCTGAGTGAAAGAGGATGAATATGTATTAGTGTTTTTATTTTAATGAATACAAATCTTTTTATGGTGGTGCAATACTCTGCTCAGTAATTTTTTTTAAGGCTCCTCTGTGCAAAAGATCCTGGTGTAAAGAAAACAGAGCATTGCCTCTGTGTTTTATTTTGTGTTTTTGGGATTTTCCCCTCAAAAATCCCCAACAGTGGTATCAGAGTAGGCTTAGGCTCTTTGAAGGTGACAAAGAAGCTGAAGGAAGGAGTCTTTTGGTTGCAGCAGTCAGTTATTTTAAGATACACAGTCAAGAAAACAAGGAATGGCCAGCACAAGCACTGGTACGGGTATGTTTAACACCCAGCTCCCACAGTTCAATGGGAAGAACTATGACTATTGGGCAATAACCATGACAGCCCTATTTGCCTCTCAACATTTATGGGAAATAGTTGAAGATGGTTTTGATGAACCAGCAGATGAAAACGAGTTTAATAGTTTAACTCCAGCAGAGAAGGATCTGTTGAAGAGCAATAGGAAGAAGGACTCAAAAGCCCGTGTGTTGTTGTATTTAGCAGTAGAACAGAGTGTGTTTCCAAGGTTAGCAGCAGCTAAGACATCCAATGAGGCATGGGAGACCCTCAAGACAGCCTATCAAGGCATGGAGAAAGTGAAGATAGCAAAACTACAATTGCTGAGGAGAGATTTTGAGAATCTGAACATGAAGGAGTCAGACAATATTGACTCATTCTTCACACATGTAATTGGTCTAGTCACACAGATGAAGACTCATGGAGAAACCATTGAAGAAAGGAGGATTGTGGAGAAAATTTTGAGGGTCTTACCCTCAAAGTTTGATGCTATTGTCACCACCATTGAAGAGACAAAGGATCTCTCAAAGTTTTCAGTTGATGAGCTACATGCATCACTGATAACACATGAGCAGAGATTGAGTAGGAATGAAAGCTCATCTCTAGAGCAAGCCTTCAAGACCCAGATGTCCTTTGGAAGAGGAAGAGGTCAAGGCAGAGGAAACAAGAGAGGAAGAGGCAAAAGCGAGAACAGAGGTGGAAGAAGCAGCCCAGCAAATGCTCAAGGAAGAGGCAGCAATCCAAATCAGAACCAAGGCCAAAGCAGCAGCCAACAAAGAGAACAACATCATGCTCAAGGACAAAGGTATGAAAAATCCAATGTCCAATGCTATATTGTAAAAAATATGGGCATTATGCCAGTGATTGTAGGAAGAAGCAGCATGATATGAGTAATAGACAAAATGCAAATGTCACTAGAGAAAACATCAGCCAAACTAATGTGTTGTTAGCTTGTAACATGGCTGAAACAAATAGTGAAGACATATGGTTTTTAGACTCAGGTTGCAGCAACCATATGACAGGAAATATAGCTCTCTTTTTTGCCCTAGATAAAAATATGAAATCAGAGGTCACACTAGGAACTGATAGCAAGGTTTCTGTTATGGGAAAAGGGGAGGTAAAAATATTTACAAAGCAAGGAGAATGGAAAACCATAGCAGATGTGTATTATGTCCCCGGAATGAGATGTAACCTCTTGAGTATTAGACAGCTTGTTCAAAAGGGTTACAATGTTTATTGTGAATGATGTGTGTACCATCATGGATATACCACCCAGCAAACGATGCATTGCTGAAGTGAAGATGACAAGGAACAGGATGTTCCCTCTCAGAATCAGGGCAGATTTGAAAAACAAAAATGAAATTGCAGCAGTTACCCAAGAGGCCTTCCAAAGCGTGCCAAAGGATGAAAATTGGTTGTGGCACTTGAGATTTGGACATCTCAATTTTGGAGGTCTAAACTTGTTGAGCAGAAAAGGAATGGTGAAAGGATTACCATTGATAGAGAAATCGGATAGCCTATGTGAAGGTTGCATTTTGGGGAAACAACATAGAGAAAGTTTTCCATCAAGTAAAAGCATAAGGGCAAAGGCACCCTTAGAGATCATCCACTCATATTTATGTGGATTGATGCAAGCTGCATCATTAGCAGGCAACCAATATTTCCTAACATTTATTGATGACTTTACAAGAAAGACTTGGGTTTATTTTCTTAAAAACAAAAGTGAAATGTTTGAGAAGTTCAGAAATTTCAAAGCACTTGTGGAGAACCAAAGCGGGCTGCATATTAAAGTTCTTAGAACTGATACAGGAGGAGAGTATATCTCCAAGGAATTCCTAAGATTTTGCAGAGAAAATGGAATTCACAAACAATTTACAGCAAGGTACACCCCACAGCAAAATGGAGTTGCTGAAAGGAAGAAC
>APFE031684511.1:56201-75062 GCA_000404065.3 Pinus taeda
ATATATATATATATATATATATATATAACACTACAATGAAATAAGCTTTGGGATATCAGTCGAGGGAGAGTGGGTGTCTTGGTTGGAGCGATTTATTTTTGTTGGATAGGTTGGATCGTTGGAACTTGCACTTACTATTATTGAGGAACCTGGAAGTTAGTTGATAAGGTAAAGATATTGGAAGGAAGGAATTTCAGCGGTTCTAGGCAACCAGAAAAAGGTAAATTTGCCAGTGAAAGAGGTGTCCTATCAACATTGAACTCCTCTAACTAGGGGAGGGTAATAACAACATCCTTTGCGATGCCCGGGAGTGAAAACACCAAGTACATCCATGCGAACGAAGTAGGTCACCCATGTGAGTCTATGCAATGACTGCTACTCTACCTTCAACTCAATTGTGGATCCTTACCTTAATATAATTACTTGAGATCGTAATCTTATTTCACGATGAATTATTGACTAATAACCCCCAGTGTCTCGCTAGTAGTTCAATATAATGTAAGCATCTTTTGTGATCACTCTTTGGCGCGCTTCCTCATCAAACTCTTGGATGTGAGGACTAAATGGCATCTAATGGTATAAAAAATTTACTTATCCATACATGTATGAAAAATGCCCGTATCCAGATGTGACCAAACTATTGTTTCTTTAACAAGATTTAAATGTCAAGCAAATACAATGCTTATGCTATACATAAATATCAACCAAAAACTTTCGGAAAATACAATTCTTATGCTTAGGAATAATACAATGGAGATTGTACATATTTGCATACAACATCTTGCTGAAGTCACCTTAACAAACTCCAGCCTAGAGTTTACCAGAAATCCTAGAAGTGACACTCAATAAGAGAATGATCATAAAATCCACAACCAATATTCACCACAAAAGGAATCCTCGAGAAATTACTTTGGCAGTGTCTTCTTTCTGTGAATGTAGATATAAAAGTTTTTCAAGTTGAATATACAAAAACATCAAATGTGTCGGACCTGGATAGTCGTTTAGGGCTCGATGCTCTCACTATCTCGCTTGACTAAAAAATTCCCATCAATTTAGTTTATTGCTCGCCCCATTGAAGTTGTCTTCAATCTTGATCTTGGTAGTGGCCTAGGTCCCGGTGCTGAAGTAATAATGACTCCTTTTTGTCACTCAGTTCATGGGTTCCCAAGAAATAACATTCTTTTTACCTGGTAGTAATAATGGTAAGAGCAATATTTTTTTTTAGTCACCTTGATACTTATCCTTCCAGATATAGCATTTAAATTATAAAATCATATTTTATCTTAATTATTGTCATTTTCAAAGAAATCCTATTTTTAAAATATATTATCATCTAAATATTACACAGTTCAAGAGCTTCTTTCTGTCATTTTCAGTTGAATCGTATGATGCTCTAATGTAAACAACCTACCTATGTAGAATATGATGGCATGATGCTAACCTATGTGGCAAGTGTTATAAACGTGTCAAAGAGAAGCAAGTGTGAGTGAAGAAGCATCCTCATGGATATTGAGGACGTGACAACCCACTGTGTTATTTTTCTATGAATCCTTTGCTCTTCATTACTTGCAATATTCACCCCTTTCAGATTTTGAAGAAATTAGGGAATACAAGAGGATAAACAATGTTCATCCCTCTCAACTTCTGAATAAATTAGGAAATACATGAGCACAAACAATGCTTAGCGTTCTGAATTCAATTGTATTGATACAGTTGAATATATATTGAAATCAATACTAGTAATTTGAATATGGTTGCAGAGCTGAAATGGGACATTATCAATGTGGTGGTGTTAGTTATGTTGGCCAATTTTTTATTACCGTATTTCAAGCGGCTTCAACTAAGTTTGCTGGATAAATTAATGGAAAACAACAAAAATGGACATGTGGACGAGAACGCGTGAGAGGCCATGGAAATGAGTGATAAAACAATCAAAGGTGGAGGTACAACATCATGGGATACAGTCAAAAGTTGGGCTAATGTGGCCTCTGAAAATTTACCTAAACCCTTCAGTTTGAAGAAGGAAACAACGCTGACTTCTAGCTTCCCATAAGGCCTAGATAGAAATATTATACGGCCATTTAGTTTCATTTAAATGCACAACTAACAAGGTACATGGCTCTGATTTGGGAGTTAACTCTGCAATATATCACAAACACCAGAGGGGAATTTTGTTTACTCATGTATGGTAACTTGAAGACTTATCACAAAGACTGTAGGGTCGTGGAACCAGGTGTTCAGGTATGCAAAATTTTCTAGTTTTGCACTGATTCTAGCTAGAGTTGGTTGGTCATGCTTTGTAAATAGCATCAATAGCCTCTGTGTGTAGATTGGGATTTACTATTTTTCTTGCGCTGAGCCCAATTTGAAGGAGAAAAACTCTATATTTGACTCATTATTTTAATTTGTTTCATCATTTGTTTTTTTTATCTTTTATCTGAGCATATGCGTTATGGTTAAATTCAATTTTCGATTGGGATTGCACACGGAGGGGTTAGTTTGGTAATTAGGTTTTGAGAAGCTTTGAAACTTTTGAATTCCTTGTTTGTAAGTAATCAAGCATATATGGATTCCATGTAAGTTGTTTCATGAATTCAGATGAAGGTCTTGTAAAATATCATATTTTTGTTTTTTGTATGGTTTATTTGAAGAAAGTTTTGGCATGTGTTATGGAGTGAATGTACTTTAATATCATTGGTTTTTTTTGGGGGATTCAACCTATTTAGATTATGGTAGGCCTAACACTTCACACGGAAGTGCAACCTTAGGCATTCATTTTTACGAAAATTTGTAGTTATGTATAAATTTTAGCAACATTTGGTTAGTTGTGCTCTATAAATTGCATCGATCAGCACTGTATTTATTTGGTTGTGTTTTTCTACTCTTTTTTTTTGAGCATTGTGTTTTTCCTTTTTTTCTTTTTATTTTTTTAATTTGAGGGAGAAAAGCTCTATAAATTATATGAGGTTTTGATTTCATTTCACAAGAAATTTTCAGGGTTTTTGACATCTTGACAAAGAGAAAAAACGAACTTCGTCATGGGAAGAATGGAAGGGGACTTTGCGATATTGAAGGAGAGCTGAATTTGTGAAGTTGAAGGGGGAGGAATTTGAGTGCTACATGTAACAATACTTGAATCTCGATAGATCTACTCAACTCTCGTTAGGGGAAACAAGAACTAGATTGTGGAAGTCGAATTGCATGGACTCTATCATGGCATGAACATTTCCTGTTAGGTGACATGAAAATCAAGGCCTGTGATTGGTTGGGGTGAACAATGTCTGCTCATGGAGGGTGGCACATTTCATTCGATGAAGAAGGACTAAAATCAAGGCTTGCGATTGGCTGCGGTGAACAATGTCTACTCATGGAGTGTGACATATTTTCATTCGATGAAGGAGGATGAAAATCAAGGCTTGTGATTAGCTAGGGTGAACAATGTCTTCTCAAACGCCTATCAACATAAATAAATTAGCAAAAAAAAAACACATTAATAATGAAAATACAATAATTCCATCTTTTGTATTTGATCCTTGTTTTAAAAAGAAAACCCTAGAATAATTGTCACAAACTGAGAATTCTAAACTATCTCTTAGTTTTTTATCTTTACTTTTTTTTATCATCTTGTTTATGATTTTATTCCCCATTCCTATACATACATATATAGCCACTCGCCTGGAAGATGGAAGCAACATGTCACGTGGAAGATGGAAGCATCATGAGCTCCTCAATGGAATTTATCAAAATTTGCAATGCTAGTCAGTTGAATAGGAAGAACTAGAGCAATAATTATGTGGGGATATCAGTGGGAAAATGATATATATAGCCACTGGCCTTGAAGAAGGAAGCACCATCAACTCTTCATTGGGATTTATGAGAAACTGCATCGCATTTCTAATTGAAGGAAAAAGATGGGGATGTGGATGTGAGCAGGCAAGTCCTAAAATCATTTCTTGTTTCATCTGTTCTTCATCAAAATATCCTTCCAATTTGGGATCTTCCGCTGCTAAAATCATTGCCCGTTTCATCTGTTCTTAATCAAAATCTCCTTCCAATTTGGGATCTATCGCCTTAGTGACTTTTCCGTGCCCATAAAGATTCTGTATCCAATCTATCAATTTCTCTTGTGCTAATTGCGCATTACGCTAAAAAACCTGCCTCCTACTGGCCAACTCCAACACAATGACCCCGAAACTAAAAAAATTTGATTTTGAAGTGGCCTTACCGAGAGAGCCACATTTGGGCACCCAATAGCCAAGAGTCCCTACCAGCTTGGTAGTGATGGAAGAATATGTCTCATCGTGATCAATGAGTTGGGCAAGGCTGAACTCACCTAGATGGGCATTGAAGTCCCCATCGAGCATAAAATTTTTGGGCTTAATGTCCCAATGGAGTAGTCTTTTCTCCCATTCTTCATTTTGGTAAAAAAACATCAAAGCTAGGCCACATAATATTCTATGCCTCTGAGCCCAATTCAAAAAGGGTTGACTTTGATAGTGATCCCATAGCTGCCTAAAGATGAGCTTGTCGAGGCTTCCATTGGGCATGTAGTGATACATGAGCAATAGTTCATCATGCTTGTAGCACCACCCTTGGTGTCACAACCCCAATTCTTTTATCCCAAATTGAGCTACGTGCGAGACTGGTTAAAAAACTCACCCTATTAGTTTCCTTTACATTTTCCAGACTACGCCTACTTACTTCATCATTCAACGTTATTAAATACTTTAGTGTACTTAACTAAAACAGCCACAACATCATTTTAATGTCAGAGACACATTCTTTATGTAATAACTTAGTTTATGTAAAAATTTGTAATTTACAATTTTTCCCAGGGAGACAAACTCGACCTGTTTCATAAAAGTTACAAGTCTCGGGCACGTTGCCTGGTCGGTCGGCCTATTGCACGATCTGATCGCAGACACCCCCACTCACCTTAGCCCAACCCTAGGCACTTAGCCTAACCGTGGGTGCTTAGCCAACCCGTCATGTGGCCCGCACTACTTACCCGCAGCATGTCCGACATGCAGGCCTCAATGTAGACCTGCTCAAACTCGTGTTTCGCGCCCTACTTGTCTGAACGCTCCTCTGTGAAAACCCGCACATCTGTGGTCAATGAGCCTGGCCTGTCAACGCTCACTCGGAGTCGTGTTGGTTCGACCTGCCCACCTGTGGTCACCTGCCCAACTCTCCACTACAATAAGAACTGCCCAACTCACAGGCTCAACTTTCCCAACCTCCATTGAACTCTCTGTTTTCATTGTGTTCGGTTGTTTGCTTGTTTCTTTGTGGTGGAGCCTCCGCCCAATATATACGTCACCTTAGCCCAAGGAGGGGGCTTCGCTCCGCTCATGTCAAGCCAACCGATGACTCACGCCTCTCTAACATAATATCGCATCGGATCTCCCCCATTCATGTCAGCCCATTGTTCACGTCTGCCTATTCATGACAGCCCATCAACTGATGACCGCCCCCTATAAACTTGCTCATCTGCATGTGCCCAACACTTAGTAATTTCTTTGTTGGCTCCCCTAGCTCGTCGATTAAGTGTGCTCTCCCTGGCTCGTCGTTTAAATGCGGCCACCAAAACTCGTCGAGTAAATGCGCCCATCCGCTCGTCAGTTATGTGTGCGCCCGCCGAACTCTTCGGTTAAACACGCTTGTCGACTCATCCACCAACTCATCGGTTAAACGTGTCTGGGTTGGGGGCCTGATCGCCCAAGTGCAATGGTGATGACTTGGGGGCTTGACAACCTCCCCGATCAGAGGTCATTATTGTCCCTGGCAATTTGGCTACTTTCATCAACTCAACATCATACTCAACAATCTCTTTCCTCCATCTCCAAAGTGAATCCTCCATCTCCCAGCTACTCTCCTTCGATGCATTCTTCCAGATAAAAATGAACTCCCATCATGTTGTATTACAAACACCCATAGTCTGAAGATCTAGAATTGTCTATAAAAGAAGGTGTGGTCTATCCACAATCATGGTTGGTCCTCTCAGTGGTTCTATCTTTTCAGGCTGATGTGAATCAAGTCAACATCTCTTGAGTTGACTCATATGGAACACAAGATGTTTCGAATGCATGTGGTTTGGAAGCTCCAACTCATAGGCAACCTCTCGAACTCACTTCTTTATCTAGAATGGCCCTTCATACTTCCTCGTCAAATATCTCACAATCCCTTTCGGTGCCTGAAACTGATCTTCAGTTATCCTCAAAAAAACCATATCCCCAACACTGAATTGTGCATCTTGTCTATCCTTATCTACCCATTTCTTCATCCTCCTTGCATCTTCATGCAAGTGCACCCATGCTAATTCCCAGGTCTCCTCCCATGTTTTCAAGAATCTCTTTGCATGTGGACTCCTCATAAATCCACTCGATAACACAATGCATGGAGAAAATGGCACCTTTCCATTTACCAACTCAAATGGACTATATCCGGTTGCGGAACTCTTCCGCTCATTTAGCTAAAATGAGCCACATCGAAGAGTTCAGGCCAAATCTTCTGATCAACTATCACATAATGTCTCAAGTAGTCGTCCAACAGTGCTCTAGTAGCAAATTTGAATGGGTCCCCTGCAAGTTTGATCTTTCATCTCTCTGAATGATCTGTTTCTATCCCAAGGATTGTAACTCTCTTTCAAGTCAAATCTTCAATTCGTAATGGTTAAGACCCCCCTGAACAAGTCTCTGTGACATGATTCATTTATAACCCAGTCTAGCACTTCATTCATATCCTGCATCGGGACTTTTTCAATCGTCATAAGCATCCATGGTACTTTATGCCCGCACATATAATCACCCCCACTCTTTACTATGAGTGTTATGAAATCAACACTCAAAAACCTTCTATCGCATCCTTATCTACATATCAATGCTTTGATAATAGAAATACTCTGCGAGAATCCTTAACTTACCTTTACTGTGTTGTTTCGGTTTTTATACATTTCCCTTTGCCTGCCTTTATCGCAATCGCCCTTCATTGAAACCCAAGGTCGATTCCCTCGCCATTGAAACATTGCGATGCGATATTTGTTAAAACTTCTCCACCGTTAATCAGAGGATATGATCCAACGGTCAACCGATCACATCTCATATCGCAATCGGTAGAACTTGAGGCTCATACATAAGGCATGCCATGAAATTGCGGACCCGCCAAGATAATGAAGTGCAACATATATATATTTTTGGGTTTGCTTCCCCAATCGCATCTCGCAATCGGCGCTCTCAACCAGTATATAGGACCAAGCTTCTAACATTTCGCGATTTGGCGAACCCACCAGGATAATTAACCACAACATCCATATTTTTGGGTCTGGCCTATCGCATAGTGCAATCGACGGAACCCAAGGCCCATACATAAGGTGCTCTGCAATTTGGTGGACCCGCCAAGATTATTAAGCACAACATAATATGATTTCGAGTCTGCTTCCACCATTGCAATATCGGAGTTCGGTACTTCAATACACCCAGTTCCTCTCCACTGAAAAAATGTGATGCGATAGTGTTTCATGGACCTAATAGGGTATGGGTTCCTGTCTATAACATTTCAAGTCCAGATTTCGGATCCAGTTCTGTGTTATGCGGCGATTTTCAATGTAAATCAAATTTATGCTTGTGGGACTTAATCAATGCATGAATTAAAAACCCATAGCGGACCGCTGGGATTGTTAAACGCCACACATATATTTTTGGGTCCAGCCAATCGCAAATCATAATAGGTGGGACGAGGGGTGATTTGCATGTGACTGCTCGCTGCGATGTGCGATTGCGACTTTATTGCATCGCAACCTTGGATAAACCAGGGGTTGATTCTTTCACACTTGTTCCTTTGATTTTATAAAAGTTTTATTGAGGGCAAGATTTGTGTTTTTAGGTATGTTTGTCATATTTCTCATAATCATAGCTAATATGAACTATTTCTGCAGGCGAGGACCAAGAGAAGAAAGGCGAGTTCGAGTGGACCCGATAACCGATAAATGCGATGTATATCAAGACGACACCTCTGCGCTACTGATGTCAATATTGCAAAGGCATATTCTACAAGAAAAGGATATGAACTGCCAGAGTGCATAATGAAGGCATGCTCTATAATGAAGAAACGCTCTATGTTCAATGGAAGCACTCATGATAGTGTTGATCCATCAAGATGTCATTACCTCCAGATACACCTTAAAGCATGCCAGATGTGGGATGATCAGCGCAATGTCTTCAGTTTCCTTGAGGAAATGATAGGGAACAACGTCCGCTCCATACAGGTGCAGAGAGATGACACGCAATCATTCTCTCTTAATCGACATCCTTTCATTTCCCCCAGAAAACAAAAAAAATGCCCCAACAAATGTAGCCTCAAGGTGTCAGTAGTTTGATGGGTCGTTCTACATCCGTATATTTAATTTGTATATTGAAGAAGCTGGGAAGATGGAGGGTCAGGGGGATATAGAGGGCCAATCTTCGTTGTATAAGTATTATCTCTGGAGATAGAGGGAGGACCTTTTTTTTTAGGCAGAACAATTTTTGATTTATTGTGCTAATAAAGAATACTGTTTGGGTCAAGAAGAATCCTTTTTTCAGATTCATTTTTATTTTTATGTTATGTTTTGAATCAAGGTGTTGCAATTGGCATGAAGATATATATGTTTTATTTTTGTGCACATTGATAACAAACATTTCGTGACTAGTCATAGTTATTCAAATATAATTTGTTTCCATGGTTAATTCATGAGCGGTCGCTGATTCGAAACATTATTAAACATCAATTGCAAGTTTTATTTGTATGGAAAGGAATGTGTATCCCTGTATGAGCAATTCGATTGCAATTAAGATTTAATACTGACTTGATCAACTGTGAACCAATAATTGATTCATTTGGACTTGGAATCTATACATGATGTTTAATCTCCTTTTGTTATGCTCTTGTAGGATAGATTATAATAGTTAGGACTAGCATAAGTAGTTAGAATTAGTGTAGATAGGATTTGATACACATAGGTTAGCTATTTATTTTGATGATTCCATTGAAGTCTTCCTCTAGGGAGCAATCTTTCAACATCTATAGCAGTTTACAGGGTCCTTTAAAACCCGTTGGAACTAGCCATTCCAAATGAAAGTAGATCTAATCAGGGTCTGTGATCGGGTTAGTTCCCCTTGTTGGCATAGCGAAAATTCACCCTGTCAACAAATTGGCACTAGAAGGAGAGCATGAACCACCGTCCACAGCTTTTTATGATTTCATCTATGAATGTTGTGCATGGATTCGAAAATATTAATACATGGATCGTAAAGGTCGAAAAGATTCTTCCTCCCATTTGGAAAAGCCTCATTTTGAAGAAATAGAGATGCCTCTAAGTCCCTTGTTTGGGTCACCCAAGGAAGAGAGACAGTGGGAGTATCCTATCACTCAGGAACAACTAGTCAGAGTACTTACTTGGGCTTACGCTCGTTCCTTATATCAGCTCCCCATATTTTAGTCTTTACTTCCGACAGGTAAAATAAAGCCAAAGATCTATCACATAAATGAAGAGACATTTACAACCCCTTCTCTTGAAGATATTGTACTAGAATCTTTGCAAAGTATTGACACTCCTTGGGAAGAAATTTCTAAGGATCCACTCTCTGAAGGTAATTCCTGGTCCGATTTGGGAAATCCTAATAAAGAACGCCTAGAGGAGAACCTCAACCAAAACTTCCCAAATCATACTATGGCTAACATTCCTCCTCTGGGTGGGAATCTGCCTCTACTGCCTCCTCTGGGTGGGAATCAACCCTGGCCACCTCCTCCAAGAGCACTCCCTCCCTGGCTCGCTCAAGATGCCATAGCATTACCTGGGCAGCAGCATCCCTTACCCAAGAACGTAGAAAGAGTATTGCCTAAATTTGACCCTAAGCAGGGAGACACTGCTAATAACCATATTCACTTGTTTTTCCTAGCCGTGCGCATGTGGGGGGTAGCCAATGAGGATGTGGTGTGTTCCACATGGTACTTTTGCTTGAGAATAGGATCGATCACCTCATGGGGTGCCTTTCAATAGGCCTTCTTAGACAAGTTTGGTGATGACAAAACACTTACAGACTTAGTTTTAGAACTATCCCATTTAAAAATGGAAGCCAAAGAAAAGGTCAAGGATTTTAACATCTGGTTCAACACTTTGTTCAAGAGAATCCCAGCTAATGCTAGACCTACTGATGAGGTGCTCATGGAATTATACATCACTGCTCTCCCTGTCCCTACTACAATGTGGGTCAAAAGGAGTAACACACAAACCTTACAGGGTGCTATCGATGAAGCAATAAAAGTCGAGAACGAAATGATCAATCTCACAACATGTCATCATACAACTGAAGGAAAGAAATCCTCTCAGTCATCCAAGAAGAATAATGCGAGTGATAACAAAGTGGTTGAGATCAAAGAAAGGGACACCACAGATGTCAAAGGTTTACATCGCATCATTAAGAAATTGACAGACACAGTCATCGATATGAAAAGGAATTCTAGAGAGAGTACAAGTGGGAATGGAGGAGATTATAACAACAGAAAATATTTCAAACCTTTCTATCATAAGAAGATAGAAGGTGGTCATGGTCAACTTGTGTTGCCTGCTCCACCCAATGAAGGGAATTTAAATATGGAAGAGCTGGCTCTTACCGGATCGCTCCTTAACAAAGAAGAGCCTATAATGGAGTTGGAGCCAGGACAAGAAAATGAGGAAGAATACCAAGTAGAAGAGCCCTTGGACGAAGAATCTCAAATCAATGTACTATGGGATTTCTATACAAATGAAAACAATGACGACGAAGGAGATAGTACGACCGAAATCCACACTAATGAAATCCACACATGAAGTAAAGGGCCACTTGCGGGCGTGATGAAGCATGTAGACCATAAAAAGAAAGATGTTCGCCCTTTGAAGGCATCCACTCCTAAAGTTCCTATTCAAAAGGGTAGACCTAGTGGTGATTCCAAGAGTACTCCAGTTGTGCACTATCCACAGAAAGATAATACATCTTTGACTGCAATGAAGGTGACTCAAAATGGTAAACCCCCACCTAAAAATGGAAAAACAAGTATGTTTACTCTGCCCTACCTTGTTTATAACAATGATTACAACATTGTGGATGATCTTAAGAAATCTTGAGCTAATATCACATACTTCAATTTGTTAAAGTTAACGCAACAAAAAGATCTACTTTTGAAAGCTATGAATGAACAGAATTGCAAATCTCCCACCAATCCGAGTAGCCAAACCAAGAAGTCGACATCTACACCTATTAGTACCCCCAGTATAGCCCAAACACCATCAGCTATGGAAGCCACTCTGTCCAAAATGAATCAAAATCCATGACTCCACCTTTCCTTATCACATTTGAGATCTTCAACATGAACGTACACAATTGCATGGTAGATTTTGGTGCCTCATCCACTATTATGCCTTACGCCATTGCTAAAAGACTTCATGCAATACCCAAGAAAACTGGAACTCAAATTATGCAATTGGACAGAATGAATGTGAATGTAATTGGGGAATTGAAATATGTGTTGATTCGGATGGCTACCAAACCACAGTACTCACAAATCATTGACATAGTGGTAGTCGACATACTTGAGGCTTATGGAATGCTGCTTAGTAGGAACTGGTCAAAAAAACTGAATGGATATTTCTCAACTAATTGGTCCCATCTCTTGGTGCCTTAGAAGGGAAAGGGTGATATGCTGAGAGTTGATCGAGAAAGATAAATGAAGTATGTGGTGACGGAATTAAATGACCCCAATGAAACTGTAACGTTCACCAATTCTATCCTTAGAAATTATAGTTTCGACATTTGTGCCATGAAAACTTATTTTAGAGAATTCCATGCAGATACAGTTGAAGAAATTGCAATAAACACACAGTTGGAAGCTCTCCCCTACAATCCAACTGATGAATTATCCTGTATTATAGTACATGATAGGACTAATTTCGTAGAAAGTAGTTCAATTGATGTAACATTAGATTCTATATTTTAGAAACTCTATTTTAATGGCTCTAATTGCCTTGAAGGTGCAGGTGATAGGAGAATTCTCATTGATCCGCAAGGGAACCAACATCTGATGGCCAGCCGGTTGGAGTTTGTGTGCACCAACAACACAGCAGAATACGAAGGCTTGCTGCAGGGCCTGAAGAAAGCCATTGATATGAAGGTAAAAAATCTTAAATTTTTTGGTGACTCACAGATAATTGTGGACCAGGTAAGGAAAAGGATACACTGCAATTCGCCACACCTAGTAAGATACCAACATGAGGTATGGAGCTTAATTGACAATTTTGATTCTTTTAATATCACATACATACCTTGAGGGAAAAATTGAGATGCCAATCTCATGGCTAGTATGGCTTTAAAACTTTTGCCTAACCTTAGATTAAACAAGAATAAATATTATGTTGAATTAATTTTCGAACCATCCATGCCTGATAACATGTCAAATTGGTAGGTGCTCGAAGATGACAAGCAAATCCTTGAGTTCCTACACTACCAGAAGACATTCAAAAATGCAGTCATTGATGAAAAAGAGCATGCCAAGCTTATGAATGAGAGGGAAGATGAGGATAAGGATCAGTCCAATATAATTCCCAAGTCAGTTGTTAAGACAGAGCACTTGTATGACCTGCATGATAAATTCAAGAAGCCGACTAACTACAAATGCATAGCTCATCCATGAAGTATGAATCAGTCAACCTTGGAACCAAAGAAGACCCAAAAATTGTTAATTTGGCCTTAGGATGCTCTCCACAAGAAAGGGTTGTGTTTGTTAAGCTATTTAAAGAGTACAAGGATGTCTTTGCATGGACATATGGCGAGTTAAAAACCTTTGATACCAGTGTTATGTAGCATGTGATTCTGTTGGAGAAGGATGTTAGCCATACCAACAAAAGCTTCGCAAGATGCATCCAAGCCTGGAACCGTTGGTGAAGAAATAATTAAACAAAATGTTGGACGCTAAAATCATTTTTCCTGTCAGGCACACCCGCTGGGTAGCCAATCTCGTACCGGTAAGAAATAAAAATGGAGACATTAGATTATGTATCGATTTAAGAAACCTGAACAAAGAATCGCATAAAGATAACTATGCAGTCCCTTCTATGGAAAACATTCTTCAGTGTGTTTCTGGGTCTAAAATTTTGTCCCTATTGGATGGTTTTTCGGGATATAATCAAGTGTTGGTATCGAATGAAGATCAGCTTAGGACAACCTTCAACACTAAATGGGGCACTTACACATACTGTAAAATGTCGTTTGGACTTATTAATGTGGGCACAACATTTGAGAGAGCTATGGACATATCTTTCTAAGGATTGATTAACAGTTTAGTGGTAGTGTACATGGATGACATTACTGTGCATTCGTATCGCAAAAGGGATCATATTTATCACCTTAAACATATTTTCGAAAGATGATGAAGATACGAATTATTGTTGAATCTCAAGAAGAGAATCTTCATGGTTACAGAAGGGAAACTACTGGGCCATATCTTCTCTAAAGAAGGGATTGTTATTGATCTTGAAAGAATAGAGCCCATCATGAGAATACAACCCCCTGCAAATAAAAAGGCAATGCAATCTTTGTTCGGGAAATGGATTTCGTTAGGAAATTTGTTTCAGGTTTCGTAGAAATAGTGCATCCCATGCAGCTAATGATGAAGAAATATATTGTGTATAGGTGGAACAATGAAGCTAAGAAATCATTTCAGTGAATTAAAGAGGCCATCATAGAAGCTCCTGCATTGGTCAGCCCCGATTTCAACAAGGAATTCCTCTTGTACACTTTCGCTTCTGATGTTTCATATGCCACAATCCTCACCCAAAAAAATGATGATGGCAACGAAGTTCCTATTTCTTATATGAGCTCTAATCTCCAGGGAGAAGAACTGAACTACCCTGACATGGAGAAACAAGGTTTTGCAGTTTTTAAAGCCGTAAAACATTTCCGCCCTCATTTATTAAAGGGCAGGACAAAAGTAATCATTCCCCACCCTGTTGTAAGAACCCTCTTTGTGCAGAAAGAAATGGGTGAACGAAGAGGGAATTGGATAAGTGCCCTTCAAGAATACAACCTCGAGATTAAGCCAGCGAGGATAGTTTGAGGGTAGGGATTATGCAAGCTCACAACAGAAACCTTGGCAGATAAGGAAGGGGCGTCTGAAGAACCAGAAGTGCATAGCATACAAAATGCACAAGTAGAATTTAGGGAAGATCCCCTATGGATTAATGAGATGCTGATGTGTGAGTGCGAAACATCGGATGTCCCTTTGGACCCTGAGTCATATTATTATGACATACGCTTTTATTTAACATGGGTATCATGTCCCGAGCACATGGATGCATCACGAAGGAGAGCGCTCATATTGAAATCTAATTAGTATCACTTGGCAAACGACACATTATACAGAAAAATTATGATGGAGTATGGCTGAGGTGTTTGGAAAAGGATGATGCCGATCACGTCTTGAAAGAAATGCATGACAGCCCAACATGTGGTCACTATGGAGGAGAGACCACTCCTTACAAAATATTAAGAGCTAGATATTATTGGCCCACAGTGTTCAAAGACTCGCATGCCTACGCTCAGAAATGCAAGGTATGTCAACCTGCCGCAGGACGAGAAAGGAAGCCAACCATTCCCCTCAAGCTCGTTATGATTTATCGCCCGTTCTAGAAATGGGGCCTAGATGTCATAGGTGAGATCACTCTGAACTCTTTACAACAGCATAAGTACATACTCACGGCAACCGACTACTTCACCAAATGGACTGAAGCCATCCTGCTTTGGAAGGTTAACGAAGATGAGGTAATATCTTTCATTGAGAAATTTATTATCAACAGGTTTTGCATCCCTGATGCTCTCATATTTGACAATACTTCTTACTTTTCATCACTAAAATTAATCGAATTTTCTATCGATAAAGCAATTCGCATAAGGTATGCATCAAACTATTACCCACAAGGAAATGGATTTGTAGAGTCCTCAAACAAAAACCTCATCTGCATAATCCGTAAATCTGTCACCGACAACTAGAGGAATTAGCACAATGCTCTAACAAAAACCCTTTGGGCCGATAGGGTCACCCCAAAAGTAGCATTAGGAAACTCCCCATATTTCCTTGTTTATGGACAGGAAGCCATCTTGCCTCCTAACGTTACCCTTCCCTCTTTACAGCTCTCCCAAGCTTTGATAGGGACCCCTTCAGCCTTACTTCAAAGAAGGATCAACCGACTGGTGAGATTGGAGGAATTAAGAGATAAATCCAGAAATAAATTTAGAATCACCAAATGATTGTGAAGGGATGGTTTGATTGTCATCTAGTAGGAGATAAAGATTACCAAGTAGGAGAGCTAGTCTTGAAATGGGACAAGCTGAGTGAACCAAAATGTAAGCACACGGAATTCCAACACTTATGGCTGGGCTCGTTCCAAGTTGAGGAAAAAATTGCTCAGGGAACTTACAGATTGAAAACTTTATAGGGAGAAATTGAAAAACTCCTTGTTAATGCCCAACATCTTAAGAGATACTTCCAGTAGCCAGCACATGGTGGTTACCTCCTGAGTAGGTTAGGATTCACTTTATTTTTTCTCTTAGATTAAGTTATATTTTTGCCCCGTCTGTTCTTGTTTTTTTCGCAAAGTTTTTTTTCCTTTTGTCTTAAATTTCAATCCTTTTCAGCCAATTGATTTCGGTCCTTTAGTCTTGTTTTCACTTTTACAACTCTCTTCAAATTTCCCTCATTCCCCACCTTCAACTTTTTTCCTCCCTCAGTAACTTGTTGATGATTCTGCCAATCCTAAATTCATCGTTACCCTGCAAATCAAGCAAACTTTCAATGAGCCTATGAGAACTAGAAAATCAGCGGTCAAATTCAAATCAAAGCCACTCATTGGCATCCGTTGGGAACTAAGTAGGATCTATCGATAACCTAGATACCCGGAGCATGTAGGGGCATCTTTACAAAACGAAAAAATGTGTAACCATAGCTAGACTAGCATAACAAAATGCTGCATTTTGAAATCCCAGCTAGACCTAGCCTATACTTGTCTATAAGGTTTGCTATCATTCTCCATTGGTTCCATCAACCACACTAAAATTTCCAATATCCGTCATCTACAAGTAAACCTCCTTTCATGGGCTAAGCTCATTGTCACTTATCCTATGGCAAATTTAATTGTGCTCTAGTCCTTGTGCCTAAAACTAGAAGGACTTATGTAAAATAAAATGAAATGTTGAGTCCTTGTGCTAATTTGGAAGGACAGGTTATTTGGGAAGCCGGTTAGAGTAGGGATTGTTGCTGGACTCAGAGTACCGGTTGACACAACAAGCCCAACCATGCTTAAGCGTTTAAGAAAATGGCATGATCCATGATTGCGCCCCATTTAATCATACAAAAGTATAGCACTAAAATTCTTACATAAAGTGCAGATAAAAATATATACATCAAGTTTGATGATCGATAAAGAGCTGAGGTACACACCTAAATAGATATTGACAGACCGGTGATGGCCCTGAAAGGATTTTTAAAGTAGAAAATAGGTAAAGGAAGGTCAATAAATCCGATAATACTACCATTGGAGAATGCCTGTCAAAACCTTATCAGTAAGTAGAACCTATTTGGAGAATGCATGAATTTATTAATGTTGAAGTGGAGCCCATGCCTATCCATCTATACAGTTTGCATTTCAAGTTTATCTTAACACCCTACTGTTCTCCTGATCCAGAGTTTATACGGTAACAGAGATAATTGGTTTGCCCAGCGGTTCGCCATTTGTTGTGGCCACAACCACCACCCTATTTAAACCTACTCTGGTAGCAAATTTGAATGGGTCCCCTAAAAGTTTGATCTTTCATCTCTTCGAATGATCTATTTCTATCCCAGAGATTTTAACTCTCTACCGAGTCAAATCTTCGATTCTTAATGGTTAAGACCCCCCTGAACAAGTCTTTGTGACATGATTCATTTATAACCTAGTCTAGCCCTTCATTCATATCCTACATCAGGACTTTTTCAATCCTCATAAACATCCATGGTACTCTATGCCCGCACATATAATCACTCCCACTCTTTACTATGAGTGTTATGGACTCCCTCAAAAACCTTCTATCGCGTCCTTATCTCCATATCAATGCTTTAATAATAGAAATACTCTGTGAGCATCCTTAACTTATCTTTACTATGATGTTTCAATCTTTATACATTTACCTATGCCTACCTTTATCACAATCGCCCTTCATTGAAACCTAAGGTCCATTCCCTCGCCATTGAAACATTGTAATGCGATATTTGTTAAAGCTTCTCCACTGTTGAGGATATGATCCAATGATTAATTGATCGCATTGCATATCACAATCGGAAAAACCCAAGACTCATACATAAGGTGTGGCACGAAATGGCGGACTCGCCGAGATTATTAAGGCAACATATATAATTTTTGGGTCTGCTTCCCCAATCGCATCTTGCAATCGGTGCTCTTAACTAGTATATAGGACCAAGATTCTAACATTTCGTGATATGTCGGACCTGCCGGGATCATTAACTGTAGCATACATATTTTTAGGTCTGGCCTATCGCATATCGCAATCGGTGGAACCCAAGGCCCATACATAAGGCGCTCTGCAATCTAGCGGACCTGCCGAGATTATTAAGGGCAACATAATTTGATTTCAGGTCTACTTCCGCCATCGCAATATCGGAGTTTGGTACTTCAATAAGCCTGGTTTCTCTCCACTGAAACGATGCGATGCGATAATGTTTCACACATCCAATATGGTATGGGTTCCCGTCTATAACATTTCAAGTCTGGATTTCTGATTCGGTTCTGTGTTATTCGCCAATTTTCAATGTAAATCAGATTTATGCTTGTGGGACTTAATCAATGCATGAATTAAAACCCATGGCAGACCCACCGGGATTGTTAAATGACACACATATATTTTCGTGTCCGGCCAAATGCACATTGCAATCGGCGGGACAAGGGGTGATGTTGCATGTGACTGCCCATTGTGATGTGCGATTGCGACTTTATCGCATCACAACCTTGGTTGAACCAAGGGCCGAACCTTTCACACTTGTTCCTTTGATTTTATAAAAGTTTTATTGAGGGAAAGATTTGTGTTTTTAGGCATGTTTGTCATATTTCTCATAATCATAGCTAATATGAACTATTTCTATAGGTGAGGACCAAGAGAAGAAAGGAGAGTTAGAGTGAACCCGATAACGGATAAATGCGATTTATATCAAGACAACACCTCTGTGCCATCAATGTCAATATTGCAAAGACATATTTTGCAAGAAAATGATACGAACTGCCAGAGTGCATAATGAAAGCACGCTGTATGTTTAGTGGAAGCACTCATGACAGTGTTGATCCCTGTGTCAAAATGGAAGCAAATTTAGAAAATCCAAAACTGCTTGATAATCAACAATTTTAAAATAAAAAGTTCGGTTCCTTATGAGATAATGTTGAGTGAAACAGGTGCAACTTGTTGGGTTGTGTTATATTCTTTCCACATAGTTAATAGGGGGTTTGAGGGGTACCCGTAACCCCACTTTATGGGGTCCGGGGCAGCGCCCCGGAAAATTTTGGTTTTGGACCCTATGTTAGGTTGGGCGGACCCACCTATGGTTTTGTGCATGATTTTCGCACATGTTCTTTGGACGCGATGGTTTTCAGTCCATGGTATTGGATCAATGGTTTTTCGGTCCATGGTATTGGATGCTTCCGCATGTATAAATATGTATTGTAACATTGAAAGGAAAATAATGAAAAATCAAGCTGGTAGTCTCGATTTTGAGATCCAGTGGGAAATCTCTGTGTATATGTGTTTTATGTGT
>APFE031684511.1:80460-107197 GCA_000404065.3 Pinus taeda
CTATGTATATGTGTTTTATGTGTTATTCTCTCGCATTTTTATTTTTCCTGTGATTTAGAATTCGTATGCAGGTAATTTCTATACGGGGTTAAAACCTACACAACTCCCATCAAGACAATTGCTATGGTGTGTCTCATAAGGTACCTACACAGAATTGAGCAAATAGGAGAAGGTAGATGACCTAAAGTTATCTTCAATGAAGGAATGAGTGAAATAAATAAAGCATGGAGGAGATAAAACAACAAATAGATGCAAAAATGGAATGTTTACCTCAATACCAGTCACACAAATAGCAAGGAGTTAAAGGGTTTTGTTACGTAGAAGTTTCTTAAACCTATATGGGGAAAATAGTTGGGTAGAAAGAAGAAGTACTATGTTTAGGAATTCAACCCCACTTGTGATCTCCAACAAAAAGAATACATTGGAGCTGGCATTCTATAGAGAGGAAAGATTCTTATTGTTCAATTAAGAACTAACTCACATCAATTACGATGAGAAATGGGTCAGTGGAAAAGACCTAAAGAAGCTTGGGAATAACGGGTGTGTACTTTTTACACTTCTGTGGTGTGGAGTTGGAAAAACATTTCATTTTGGAATGTGATGCTTTCAGAGACAATTACAACAATATGTTAAAATCAGTTCCATGGCATTGTCTTTTCAGTGAGGGGACAAGATTGGGTCAGGTCATCATTAGTTTGAATAAAAAAATATTTAATTACAAAAAGAAAAAAAGAAAAAAAATCTGGTGGTCCCATAAACTATTTCTAATCTAGTTAAAATTTCATTCATTCAAGTTAAGTTAATTTTGATTAAGTTTCCTTTGAAATTTAATAGATTTGAGAAGAATGGTAAGTGTACATTGCAAACTAACGGATGGATTGCTTGTCCAATATGACTTCGATAGATGTCCAATTTTTGTTGAGGTTTGAGAAGAATGGTAAGTGTAAATTGTAGACTAATGGGTGGATTACTTGTTCAATATGACTTTTATAGCTTTCCAATTTTTGTCGTCCTTGCAAGCTAAGGTTTTTTTTTATAGGTGTAGAAGCCATTGTTATCGATTTATGCAACATTCATTTCCCATAACGAACCTGATCAGTGACAGATATTCAGCTATTCTTCTGGACTGTTGTTTTAGCTTTTAGTGTAATTATCAGGGGCGGTGCCTAAGTGTTCCTGTTTCTAGTCCTGACATTCATCACATAGCTTGTAGAATCCCATGGAAACACTACACGTTTCTCCTTCTTGTATTTTGGTAACAATAACAACAGGCAGTTGATATACATGGGTAACACTTCATTTTCCCCTTCACATGGTTACATCGACCTTACTCCGTCACCATACGGTAGTTCTACAGATCAATATTCTCAGTTGCAGAACTGCATCGGAAGGGTTCTCTATCGTCAACCAATCACTATCTGACCATCCACATTTACGACCACCTTCACCATGCACTTCCGCACCATCAGTAGTCCCCCTGGAATGGTGAATTTAAATGGATATGGGCTGGCCTTCGTAATACTCTCCAGTGACAAACACTTTCTCCCAGACAACTCTAGACTATATCTTGGCTTATTTGATGAATCAACATACTAAAACACAACGGATTAGCTGGCCTTTGAATTTGATACTATCCAAAACCTCTTCGATTTGGACGATAACCATGTCGGAAAAGACGTTAAGGGCATGAAATTTGACGTGACCACCAATCTGGAACAATACAACATTAATATGAAGTTAGGGCGACCGATAAGGGTTCGAATTAGTTATGATGGTTGGAACAAAAACCTGCAAATATATGCCACCTATGCAAACAGACCAATTCCTTATGCGAGCATCTTGAAATGAACAATCGAGCTATCAAGCACCATTTCACGATCAGCCTACCTTGGATTCTCGGCGGCAACAGGTGGTTCTTACGAGATTCAACGTATATTAGACTAGAATTTTAGTTCGGTGAGCTTTCCCGAATGGTCGCTGAATAGAGCGCCCGTTAGTGCATCGAGGTCGGCAACAAGATCGAAAAGGACAATCCTGAAGGTAAGCCTGCTCATCTGTTCCATTGCATCCTTATTGGGGCTATTTTCGTGTTTCCTAGGAAAAATTGTGAAAGTAGGAAGAGCTGCCAGGCAGAGCTCAGATCGGGGGCTAGGCGGGCAATTATCGAGGATAGAGCACCAATCGACAGCTTCACCCTACACCCCTCACCGTTTCTCCTACAAAATTTTTTCGGAAGCGAAAATAACTTCAGCCAGATGGAAGTGCTGGGAATCGGAGGCTTTGGGAGCATTTACAGGGGAACCTTAGAAGGCCGAGAGGGGGCCACGACATTGGTGGTAGAGAAAAGAGTGTCCGCCTAGTCACGACAAGGAAAATGGGAATTCCTCTCGGAGATCGACACCATAGGCCGACTTTGACACAGGAACCTAGTGCGTCTCTAGGGGTGGTGCCACAAGCGTGACGAGCTGATGCTCATCTACAACGAGATGCCCAATAGCATCCTCAACAAGATCATCTTTAAGTAGCAAAGGGATCAACATGGGAATAAGAATCTGCCTCCTCTGAATTGGGCTCTAAGACATAGAATCTTATGCGAGCTCGCTTCGGCTATGTTGTACCTTCACGAAGAGTGGGAGAAAAAGATCGTTGACTGGGACATTAAACCCAACAATGTAATGCTCAACGAGGACTTCAATGCTTGTCTGCGTGACTTCGGCCTTGCCCGGCTCATTGAACACGATGACACATCTCCGACTGTGACCACCAAGCTAACAGGAACGCTTGGCTACTAGGCACCCAAGTGTGGTTACACACGCAAGGCGACTTCAAAGTCGGATGTTTACAGTTTTGGGGTTGTCATGTTGGAGGTGGCAAGCAGCAGGCAGGTGGTGGAGCGAAATCCGGTATCAGAAGAGGAGAATTTAATGGATTGGATATGGGGAATTTACGGGCAGGGAAGAGTTACTAATGCAGTGTATTCCAGATTGGAGGGAGATTTTGAGGAAGAACATATTAAAAAAGCATTGATTTTGGGACTTCCTACATGGATCCGAATCCCCAGTTGCGTCCTTCAATTAGAAAAGCACTGCAGGTTCTCCTAAACCCTAATGAGAAGTTGATGCCACTTCCTTTTTCAAGGCCATTGGCTATATATGTCATTTTTCCTTCCATAATCGCACTTGATTCTCGCTCTACTTCCTGGTATTCAAATAATGTTGGTCATACAAAGTCTTCTAGCAGTAGTCGAATGGCGTATAGTTCAGATTCCACTTTACATTATGGTAGATAGAGGTGAAACTCGTCACAGTGGATGAATGTATGCTACTATTGCAACGAATGTATTACTAATAAAGATATGCCGAAGGTATGAATATTTTTGGGAATATCATCTGGCTAAGATTTGGAAAATGAGATATAATTTTGTTAAAGTAGAACTGTCTTCTACTTCCAAATTTCCATAAAGCCTTAGTGATATGTATTGTAAGTTCATTCATGTTTTAAGAATGTTCACCTTCTTCGATAATCATATAATAAGTGATTGTGCCAAAAATAGCTCATCTCTATTAACTATTGTAAACATCGTTTTAGACTCATTCGTCACAATTACATTCGATCAATTTAGTCTAGGCATTTTTCATAGTTCTGCGACAAAATTGCATTTTTAATTCATCGATTTTCAATATTATAGATATATATGGGTTTATGATATTAAAATATCTCCCTCCATCAGAAGGATTCAACACTCCACCATGGACAACAAAAGTTGTTTACTTCAATTAACGTTGAAAACCAAAAATAGATGATTGTGTGCACAAATTAAAGAAAACAGAAATGTAGACGATTGTGGGTAGTGAATAGATTCCAAAAGAAACACTTTCTGTGTAAAAATGCAATGGGAATATCGGACAAACCATCCATCTAGTGACTTTCTTTCAACGCATCGTCCTGGAAAACTCATGAAATTTAGTTGAATTAGGATTCAAATTAAGCGGTTCATGTTATATTTCTTATTTTTCTTTAACCAAAGTGAATGCTTGGCACTTTTTTTCTACAGACTGCATAGTCAAGGAATATTTCTCATTTCAGTCTCTCATTTCAGTCTATAAATATTTATTGGGCATTATGTGATTTTAATACAATCAAGCTTTTTTCGTACTGAAAAAAGTGAATGCTCATATTCTGGCTAGTTCTGATGGATACCCATGTTCGTGTAACATTCTTCCACTAATTTTAATTTAATTTTATTTTCCCTTGGCTTCGTACATAGTTAAGAGACACACCCATGAGAATAGACCGTACTGCAAGACTTGTAATGATCTAACCACCAGACGTAGTCATTAGATAACTGCAAATGGGCTTATATACCCACATAGAGTATAAAAACCAATAAAATGGGTGGCAACCATTAGACCACTGCACATGGTCTTAAATACACATAGACTATAAAGGCCGGTGGCATTAATTGTAAATCCCAATAAATGTAACGACAATTCTATTTAATTGTTTTATATTTTGGAACATATTTTTCAATTAGGAAATTTGTTTGAAAGTTGGTAGGAGTTTATTGAAATCACAAGTTTGATTTGTGAACTCTACAAAATAATTTGTTTGAAATCTAGTAGGAATTTATTGGAATCACAAGTTTGATTTGTGAACTCTACACAACTAGAGTGTGAATTAGTCAGAATAACAAGTTTGAATTGTGAACTCTATATAATGTTAATGTTTTTCAAGTTACTTAATCCATTTATGTATTCAAAAATAGATTTTAATCAACTAAACACCATCATCTTGACCAAAATGATTTTACAAGACTCAAGTTAAAAAATCCAAAACATAGAATAGTCTGACAAAACTAATAAATGTTTGGGTTCCAGAGGGAGATTGGAGTCTCATATTTTACTTTTCTATTTGGAATTCAAAAGCCAATAAAAATGATGAACACATACTTCGTAGAAGATTTGAATTGTATAACTAGCAATTGCATTGAGAGGTGCAAAGGAGCATCGACAAAAGGAATGGAGAGAATGTGGAAATGAATTGTCGTAGTGTGCAACATGTCAAGTTGCAACATTGATGTCACCTTATGGGTTGTGTAATGCCACGTTGAAATGAACAAATTTTTTGACCTACGCACCTCAAGAACCATGCTATTCCTTGCAATTAAAGGGCGTCCTCATAGCTTTTGTTCCTACAACACAATGACACGACCCACTTTGATTGCAAGGAATGGACTAGTTTTTGAGGTGCCAAGGCCAGAAAGTTCCTTGCCTCTTTAGTGTGGCATTGTTCACCCCATAAGGTGACATCAATGTTGTAGGCTGACATGTCACACAAGGTAAAAATTCCTTTCCACATTTCCCCACTCCTTGTATCAATGTTCCTTTTCACCTCTTGGTGCATTATTAGTTATTCATATATGATGTTGAAACTGCATCTGCACTAGCGAAATAATATTAACTCATTGACTTAATGAATTTTTTTCACATAATGTGTGATGCTTTTGCTTAGTTTAAACTACTATGATATATGCACTAGGGATATAATATGAACTCATTGACTTAATGAATTCCTTTCATATAATCTGTGAATTTTTTTATTATTTTAGGCTACTATTTTATATGAGAGAGTAAATATCATATGTTTTAAATTAATTAAAAATAAATAAATTCACGTTATTCCAGCAAGATGGTATAAAATAATTGTTATATTGTTAGAAAATAGAGAGAGATCAAAAAGTGATTAGACACAACACAAAATACACACATTATTGATTGATCACATAAAGTAGTTACATATATAACAATTAGATCACCGATTTCTAGAACATAAGATCCGAAGAAGGTGGATCTATAAGCCATAGACAACTCATACACATAGGGAAATAACTAGTTTTTAGAATCACACTTAGAAACTCAGAATGACAACTCACAACAACACGTGGAAGCATTATTTCCAACACCCTCCCTTAATGCATACATGTAAAAGATTGAAAACACATATTACAACAACAAGAATAATCTTTGTCTAATTGGTCTTCATTAGCACTCACATCCACTCTGGAATCTCGCAAACACCACTCTTTCACCACCACATCCTAAAGCTATCACTTGACCTCCATTTAAAATGTAACCGCCTCTAACCATCATTGATGAACTTTGCAAGATCAACAATATTAACACCTCGACTCATTGGGGCTTCCAGTTTAAGAACTGCCAACCCTTGTTATAACCAATAAAACAAAAACACCAAAATGATCTCTAACGCTTTTTTTTTAAATAATAATATAACTAAGCCACCAGGTTCAAAGTGTATATTGGAATCTAAATAAAAAATTATCTGCAGAATTTGCCTAAAAATCATAGAAACTGCCCAAAAATTGAATCTTTGAGCTCCAAATAATCCATGGTGAAGCTTATATATTCCTCCATGATTGTTTTACTCGTGATTTGAACAAGACAAATAACTTCATATAATGGTTTCTTGTTGAGATCCTTGGCAGGGCTCATGGCATAGGCAATGCCTATTATGTTCACATAGAATCCTTCCTTCAGTCAAGGCTCGAACATGGAACTCCTATTTGCTAAAAAATGTTCATCAGAACTGGCGATATTAAGGGAGAAAGTGGAGAAACACACATCCATACGCATGTTTACGCCAAATCCGTGATATTTGAAATAAGGCAGACTAGAGATCCAATTGTCCTTTCCATCTCCCACCGAATCTACTCGCTACTGAGTTGAAGTCATATATTTGTTGATGTACTGAACACATTATCCTGGAACGACATTGAAGTTCCTAATATTATTCATCTCCACTTTCATTCTCCAGCTCTCATTGTAATTCTTGAGGCTGATATTATGATTCTTGAGATTCAGGATGTTCCATTTGTGCATGTCGTTGTTTGGAAAGCTTAGGGCACCTTCTGTGTCGATAAAAAGCTGTTCTAGAACAATGTGCAACAACAATCCATATCCACATATACTTGCATGGGCCTCCATCGCTCTCTCATATTTGATTGGATATTTTTATGGAGAGTGTAAGTTTGGTTTTCTCCCAAGATATGGAAACATATGTATTTTCCACAACTCAAAATTAGATCATGAGATATTTTGGTGCTTTAAGGTTAAAATCCATCAACATGCCTTCTACAACCCTAATATATTTCCAAAAAGTATTCTTAAACTTTTGAGATGGCAAGCTGAAAATCAGGGTTGCAACATTCTTTCACTGGATCCACTTCGCTAGTCAAGATAAATTGATCATAAATTAGTGGCCTTACACACACATTCGTCCAACGTGGCTACCACTAAAAAAATACAATGGACTATGGTAATAGTCAACATAGATTATAGGGTCAGTTAAATTTGCAGCACACCTTTTTTGGCTCACAAATTTCTCAATGCTCATCTAATCCTATATTATGACACATATTCTCTACATAATATCAACCATTAATCCAACATGTTTCCACCCCCGACTACCAAATATAGTTGGCCTTCTATCTGTCAGATCTCGTCCTCCCACCAAAGACCATTGGCCTTCTATCTGTCAGATTTCATCATCCTTCGCTCACTCTGATACCATGTTAGAAAATAGAGAGATATCAAAAAGTGATTACACACAACATAAAATACACACACTATTTATTGATCACATAAAGAAACTTTATATATATAAAGATTAGATCACCGAATTCTAGAGGATAACATCTGAAGTAGGTGGATCTATGACTCATAAACAACTTAGACACATAGGTAAATAACTATTTCTAGAATCACACCTAGAGACTAACAATGACAACTCAGCACAACACATGGCAGCATTACTTCCAACATATATTATAATAACAAAAAATGGAATATATTAATTATTCTTGTATGGCATTGAAATTTCTTGTGTATTAAGGATATGAACCTATTGACGTAATAAATTCCTATGAGAAAATCTAGGAAGTTATTATTTCAATATTTTAGCTAGGTTTTTTTTTTTTTTTTTTTAACCAAGAGAGTTGGTGGAACATGCCATTTATCTTTGAGAAGTCTAGGGTTAACTAGAGGGAGTATCGAGATGCTCATCGACTCAATCATTCCTAGATATGCTTAAGTTTTGAACTTATAAACTTGTTTTGAATTGAGATGGTCACATATTGTTAAACAAACGCTTAGGGATAGACTAAATACATAGGAAAAAATTGAACAATAAGACTATTGAATTAACGAGGATTGTAAAATTATACTCTTATGTTCAGAAAATGGAGAAGGTAGCCCATCCCACCACTTCCAAAGCGTCAAGATTGCACACGCCCTAATGTTTGTAGGAATTTCAAGTTATTAGTTGTGTGTATACTCTTCTAAAGCCGTGAGTTGGAAGCACCAAGGAGTATTTGCATAAGAGAAAAAATACAATACGGGAAAACACAAAACCACTGGATAAAGAATAAAAGAAAAGTGAAGTGCAGTAGAATTGGATGAGAGTAAAGCACAACATCATTTTCGAAGGAAGGAAGGAAGGAATTGCACCGGTTCTAGGCAACAAAAAAAGATAAATTTGTGAGTGAAAGAGGTGTCCTATCAAAATTGAACTCCTCTAACTAGGGGAGGGTAATAACAACATCCTTTGCGATGGTAGGGAGTGAAAACACCAAGTAATTCCATGTGAACGAAGTAGGTCACCAGTGCGAGTCTATGAAATGACTGCTATGCTACCTTCGACTCAACTGTGGATCCTTATCTTAATATAATTCCTTGAGATCATAATCTTATTTCACGATGAATTATTGACTAATAACCCCCAGTATGTCAGTGCTAGTAGTTCAATATAATGTAAGCATATTTTGTGATCACTCTTTGGCGCGCTTCTTCATCAAACTCTTGGATGTGAGGACTAAATGGTATCTAATGGTATGAAAACATTACTTATCCATACATGTATGAAAAATTCCCTTATCCAATGTGACCAAACTATTGTTTCTCTAACAAGATTTAAATGTCGAACAAATACAATGCTTATGATATACATAAATATCAACCAGCAACTTTTAGAAAATACAATTCTTATGCTTAGGAATAATACAATGTAGATTGTACATATTTGTCATACAACACCCTGCTAAAGTCACCTTAACAAACTTCAACCTAGAGTTTACCACAAATCCTAGAAGTGACTCTAAATAAGATAATGATCATAAAATCCACAACCAATATTCACCATAAAAGGAATCCTCGAGAAATTACTTTGGTAGTGTCTTCTTTCTGTGAATGTAGCTATAAAAGTTTTTCAAGTTGAATATACAAAAACATCAAATGTGTGGGACCTCGTAAAGTCATTTAGGGCTTGATGCTCTCACTATCGTGCTTGACTAAAAAATTCCATCAATTTAGTTTATTACTCACCCCATTGAAGTTGTCTTCAATCTTGATCTTGGTAGTGGCCTAGGTCCTAGTGCTGAAGTAATAGTGACTCCTTTTTGTCACTCAGTGCATGAGTTCCCAAGAAATAACATTCCTGTTACCTGCTAATAATAATGGTAAGAGAAATATTTTTTTTAGTCACCTTGATACTTATCCTTCCAAATATAGCTTTTAAAGTATAAAATCATATTTTATCTTAATTATTGTCATTTTCAAAGAAATCCTATTTTTTAAAATATATTATCATCTAAATATTAGACGGTTCAAGAGCTTGTTTCTGTCATTGGTATTTGAATCATATGGTGCTCTAATGTAAACAACCTACCTATGTAGAATATGATGGCACAATGCAAACCTATGTAGCAAGTGTTATAAACGTGTCAAAGAGAAGCAAGGGTGAGTGAAGAAGGATCCTCATGGATATCCAGGACGTGACAACCCACCATGCTATTTTTCTATGTATCCTTTGCTCTTCATTACTTGCAATATTCATCCCTTTCAAATTTTGAATAAATTAGGGAATACAAGAGGATACAAAGTGTTCATCCCTCTCAACTTCTGAAGAAATTAGGGAATACAGGAGCACACAGGAGCACAAACAATGCTTAGCCTTCTAAATTCAATTGTATTGATACATTTTAATATATATTGAAATCAATACTAGTAATCTCAATGTGGTTGCAGCGCTAAAATGGGACCTTATCAATGTGGTGGTGTTGGTAATGTTGGCCGGTTTTTTTACTACTGTATTTCAAGCGGCTTTAGCTGAGTTTGTTGGATAAAGTAATGGAAAACAAGAAGATTGGACATGTGGATGAGAAGGCCCGAGAGGCCATGGAAATGAGTGATAAAACAATCGAAGGTGGAGGTACAACACCATGGGCTACAGTCAAAAGTTGGGCTAATCTGGCCTCTGAAAATTTACCTAAACCCTTCAGTTTGAAGAAGGCAACAACGCCGACTTCTAGCTTCCCATAAGGCCTAGATAGAAATATTATATGGCCATTTAGTTTTATTTAAATGCACAATTAACAAGGTACATGGCTCTAATTTGGGAGTTGAATCTACAATAAATCAAAAACACCAGAGGGGAATTTTGTTTGTAGAAATTTTGAATAATTTAACACATATTCAATGGAGATTATCCTGATCATGTACTATTGCGGAAAACATACACAATACATAAGCTCCTCTACGTTGATCATCAATATAGCAGCATCAATAACAATAAAACATCAAGAGCATTCACACATTAACACAGTATTTATCCCGGGGAAGCATCTCGCTAAAAACCCCAACTATCTGTATATTAATGATTAAGTCATGTAACATTACACAGCATAATACTTCTCACAAGTATCTCCACCTCTGTTACACACAATATAGCTCAGATCTGAATCAATCACTGGCTCAAATCTCCTTCGCTGCTTGCCTGCCTCCGCTGCTCAATACCTGCTTGAGAACTGATGATAATTCCAAGGAAACCACGTATTTCCTTGGCTAAATCACGTGAGCACAAGCTACAATGTGGGAAAATACGTGGGCAAACTCATTGGCATACTCAATCCCTTAATTGTGCAAGATCTGGTGCACAACTATAGTCACAACTGATAGCAATCTGATCCTCTAACACCTGTCCCTGCTGAATTGAACATGCACTGACATGCAACTGAGTTAACTGATGTATTCTATAGTTGAATTATGAGTTAATAACTTGTGAATTAATTAATAACTAATTCACCCAACTCATCTCTAGTCTATTTGCCAGTTAGACTAAATACAACCAGTTTAACAAAGCTAAACTGAACACAACTCCATCAACTGCACCTCCAGTCCATTAAACTCAACTCACTTGAGTTCTAGCTGAAGTCCTGCATGCAAATATTAGTCATCCCATAGGTAACCACGTATTTCCTTCTGGGATCTGCATGTACCACATCCGTAGCTCATCCTGAAGTGCTCCAAGAGAATAAGACAAAGTTTATATTCTAAATATTATTATGAGCTAATAATATTTGACTGTTCTATATTTAGACTGAGCAGTCACTCCGCTGTGATCTAAAAATAGAAGTCCATCTTTTTTCCCAACTTGACCAATATCCATAAACAACAACCTGCAATCCATAGACATGATCCATATGTCTAAAAATAGACATAGTCTAAAAATAGACTTGCGCCAAAAAATAGCCTGCGGGCCCACTTAGTGAAGGCGACTCTTTTCACTAAGCTCCATCATCTTGTTGCATTCTCAACAAGCATTTCTTGTTGCACACTTTTCAACATTGTTTACTCATGTATGATAACTTGAAGACTTATCATAGAGATTGCAGGGTCGTGGAACCAAGTGTTCAGGTATGCAAAATTTTCTGGTTTTGCATTGATTCTAGCTAGAGTTGGATGGTCATGCTTTGTAAATCGCATAGATAACCTCTGTGTGTAGATTGGGATTTATTGTTTTTCTTTCTCTGAGCCCAATTTGAAGGAGGAAAACTCTATATTTGACTCATTATTTTAATTTGTTTCATCATTTGTTTTTTATCTTTTATCTAAGCATATGCATTATGGTTTTATTCAATTTTTTATTGGGATTGCACATGGAGGGATTAGTTTGGTAATTAGGTTTTGAGAAGCTTTGAAACTTTTGAGTTCCTTGTTTGTAAGTAATCAAGCTATATGGATTCCTTGTAAATTTTTTCTTGAATTCAGATTAAGGTGTTGTAAAATATCATATTTCTGTTTTTTGTATGGTTGATTTGAAGAAATTTTTCACATGTGTTATGGAGTGAATGTAATTTAATATCATTGGTTTTGTTTGGGGATTCAACCTATTTGGATTATGGTCGGCCTAAGACTTCACACACAGGGTGGAAGTGCAACCTTAGGCATTCATTTTTATGAAATCTTGTAGTTATGTATAAGTTTTAGCAACATTTGGTTAGTTGTTCTTTGTAAATTGCATCGATCATCATTGTATTTATTTGGTTGTCTTTTTATTTTTCTTCTTCATTTTTTTTTTTGAGCATTGTGTTTTTCTTTTCTTTTTTTAAACTTGAGGTTTTGATTTCATTTCACAAGAAATTTGCAGGGTTTTTGACATCTTGACAAAGAGAAAAAACGAACTTCGTCATGGGAAGAATGGAAGGGGACTTTGTGACATTGGAGGAAATCCAAATTTGTGAAGTTGAAGGGGGAGGAATTTGAGTTCTACATGCAACAATACTTGACTCTCGGTAGAGCTACTCAAATATAGTTAAGGGCAACAAGAAATAGATTGTGGAAGTACGCAAAGGGACCTCCACCCAAATTGTTCCACGTGTCACAGATTTTTCATGGAGTGTGGAATATTTTCATTCGATGGAGGAGGACGAAAATCAAGGCTAGTGATTGGCTAGCATGAACAATGTTTGCTCATGAAGGGTGGAAGATTTTCATTTGGTGAAGGAGGACGAAAATCAAGGCTTGTGATTGGCTGGGGTGAACAATGTCTGCTCATGGAGGGTGGCACATTTCATTCGATGAAGAAGGACTAAAATCAAGGCTTGTGATTGGTTGGGGTGAATAGTGTCTGCTCATGGAGGGTAATAGATTTTCATTCAATGGAGGATGAAAATCAAGGCTTGTGATTGGCTAGGGTGAACAATGTCTTCTCAAACACCTATCAGCATAAATAAAATTAGTGAAAAAAACAGATTAATAATGAAAATACAATAATTTCAGCTTTTGTATTTGATCCTTGTTTTAAAAAAAACCCTAGAATAATTGTCACAAACTGAGAATTCTAAACCATTTCTTAGTTTTTTACCTTTACTTCTTTTTATCATCTTGTTTATGATTTTATTCCCCATCCCTATCCATACATATATAGCCACTCGCCTAGAAGATGGAAGCAACAAGTTGCCTGGAATATGGAAGCAACATGAGATCCTCAATGGCATTTATTAGAATTTACAGTGCTAGTCAGTTGAATAGGAAGAACTAGAGCGATAATTATGTGGGGATATCTGTGGGAAAACAATATATATAGCCACTGGCCTTGAAGAAGGAAGCGCCATCAACTTTTCATTGGGATTTATGAGAACCTGCATCACCTTTCTGATTGAAGGACAAAGATGGGGATTTGGATGCGAGCAAGCAAGTCCTAAAATCATTGCTCGTTTCATCTATTCTTCATCAAAATCTCCTTCCAATTTTGGATCCACTGCCTTAGTGAATTTTCCCTGCCCATAAAGATTCCATATCCAATCTATCAGATTCTCTTGTGCTAATTGCGCATTACGCTCCAAAACTCGCCTCCCACTGGCCACCTCCAACACAATGACCCTGAATTTGAAAACATTTTATTTTGCAATGGCCTTGTCGAGACAGCCACATTTGGGCTCCTAATAGCCAAGAGACCCTGCCAGCTTGGTAGTGACGGGTAAATATGTCTCATCGTGATCAATGATTCAGGCAAGGCCGAATTCACCTAGACGAGCATTGAAGTCCCCATCGAGCATAAAAGTTTTGGGCTAAATGTCCGAGTGGAGTAGCCTTTTCTCCCATTCTTCATGTTGGTACAAAAATGACAAAGCTAGGTCACATAATATTCTATGCCTCCGAGCCCAATTCAAAAAGGGTTGATTCTGATAGTGATCCCTTGGCTACCTAGAGATGAGCTTGTCGAGGCTCCCATCAGGCATGTAGTGATACACGAGAAGTAGGTCGTCGTGCTTGTAGCAACACCCCTGGTGTCACAACCCCAATTCTTTTATCCTGAATTGAGCTACGTGCAACATCGACTAAATGAATCAACCCATTAGTTTCCTTTACATTTTCCAAACTACGCCTACTTACTTCATCATTCGCCATTATTAAATAGTTTAGTGTGTAATTACTTAACTAAAACAATCATAACATCATTTTAATGCTAGAGACACATTCTTTATGTAATAACTCATTTTATATAAAAATATGTAATTTACAATTTTTCTCGGGGAAACAAACGCAACCTGTTTCATAAAAGTTACAAGTCTCGAGCATGCTACCTGGTTGGTCGGCCTGTTGCACGACCCGATCGCAGCCACCCCCACTCAGCTCAGCGCAACCTTAGGTGCTCAACCCAACCATAGGCTCTTGGCCAACACGTCATGTAGCTCGCATTACTTACCCGCGACATGTTCGACGTGAAGACCTCCCTGTAGACCTACAGAAACTCATGTTGTCGTGCCCTACCTGTCTGAACACTCCTCTGTGCAGACCCGCACACCTGCAGTCATTGCGCCCGACTTGTCAGCGCTCACTTGGACGTGTCGGTTTGACCCAACCACCTGCGGTCACCCGCCCAACTCTTCACTACATTAAGAACCACCCAACCCGTAGGCTCATATTTTCCCAACCTCCATTTGACTCTTTCTTTTCATTGTGTTTGCTTGTTTCTTTGCGGTGGTGCCTTCGCCCAATATATACAGCGCCTTAGCCCTAGGAGGGGGCTCCACTCATGTCAAGCCAATCAATGACTCATGCCTCTCCAACATAATATCGTGTCGGATCTCCCCCATTCACATCAACCCATCGTTCACGTCCACCTGTTCATGATAGCCCATCACCTGACGAACTCCCCCTATAAACTTGCTCATCTACATGTGCCCAACACTTTGTCATTTCTTTGTTGGCCCCCCTAACTAGTCAATTAAGTGCGCTCGCCCTGGCTCCTTGTTTAAATGCAACCACCAAAACTCGTTAGGTAAATGTGCTCATCTGCTCATCAATTATGTGTGCGCCCGCCCAACTCTTTTGTTAAACGCGCCTGTCGACTTGTTCACGAACTCATTGGTTAAACACGTCTGGATTGGGCGCCCAATCACCCAAGTGCGACAGTGATGAATCAGGTGCCTGACAACCTCTTTGACCAAAAGTCATTATGATCCCTGGAAATCCGGCTACTTTCATCAACTCAACATCATACTCAACAATCTCTTTCCTCCATCTCCCAGTTACTCTCCTCCGATGCGTTCTTCCAGTTAACAAGGAACTCCCGTCGTGTTGTGTTACCAACACCTATAGTCTGTAGATCTAGAATCGTCTATAGAACAAGGTATGGTCTATCCACAGTCATGGTTGGTCCTCTCAGTGGTTCTATCCTTTCAGGCTGATGTGCATCAAGACAACATCTCTTGAGTTGACTCATATGGAACACAAGATGTTTTGAACGCATGTGGTTCGGAAGCTCCAACTCATAGGCGACGTCTCAAACTCACTTCTTTATCCAGAATGGCCCTTCATACTTCCTCATCAAAGATCTCACAATCCCTTTCGATGGCTAAAACTGATCTTCAGTTATCCTCAAAAAAACCATATCCCCAACATTAAAGTGTGTGTCCTATCTATACTTGTTTACCCACTTCTTCATCCTCCTTGCATCTTCATGCAAGTGCACCCATGCTAATTCCAAGGTCTCCTCCCATGCTGTCAAGAATCTCTTCGCATGTGGACTCCTCAGAAATCCACTTGATAACATAGTGTGTGGAGAAAATGTCACCTTTTCATTTACCAACTCAAATGGACTACACCCAGTTGCGGAACTCTTCTGCATATTGTAGCTAAAATGAGCCACATCCAAGAGTTTAGGCCAAATCTTCTGATCAACTATCACATAATGTCTCAAGTAGTCCTCCAGCAATGCATTAATCCGTTCAGTCTGCCCATCTGTCTACAGATGGTAACTCGAACACTGCAGCAACTCTGTCTCGACCAAGTCAAAAAACAAATTGGACCCTATATTAGGTTGGGCGGACCTACCTATGGTTTTGTGCATGGTTTTCACACATGGTTTTGGATGCGATGGTTTTCGGTCCATGGTATTGGATGCTTTGGCATGTATAAATATGTATTAACATTGAACGGAACATAATAAAAAATCAAGATGGTAGTCCCAGTTTTGGGATCTAGGGGAAAATCTCTGTGTATATGTGCTTTATGTGTTATGCTCTCGCATTGTTGATTTTCTGTATTTTAAGAATTCATATGCAGGTAATTTCTGTACGGGGTTAAAACTTACTATGGCAGGATACACGGTAAATCCTGAGGGTGGAGACTGGAAAATTTCTCAAAGTATTGGTGAAGAAATCTGGAGGCATCTAAGCTTGTTTAGGGCCTAGTGATAGCTTGACCATTTTTGGCGAGATTGCTGTAAAGCCTGGTAGTGTATGTTTATTTGTTTGGGCCTAGGAATCCCTTAACTAGTAATGGTAGGATATGTAGTAAAGCCTGAGGAAACCCTGGTTATTTTGTTTTGAGTCCCACATTCATGCTTGAAATATGGCACGGGGGTTACTGGCCGAAATAAATATTTGGTTCAGCCCAATCTATGGCTGGGTGGTACGTGGAAGTCCTTGACTTGGTTGGATTTTGCATATGTTAAAAATATATCCCTTCCTCTTGTATTTCATGAATATTTATACTTGTTATTATTAGGCTTTGATGGTTGTTCTATCATTGTTATTATTCTGATTATAAGCATGGTTTTGTGACATACTATAATTAGGGCTCTCATCATGTTTTGATTAACAAATGAATGGTTAATGAATGTATGGCCTAATAGATGATAATGCACTATTGAGAGAAGGCATCAGACCTTCTTGACAATTATTAGATAAGTATTTGACCCTTATGTTCAAATTTACATTTATAACATGTAGATTACATGTTCTCAATGTGTTTGATGAAATATCTGTCATGGTTAGAATTGGTTAGGCTAATTCCTTGATCATGTTTTGTGTTGGAAGCTTTGTATTTGTGCCATTTATTATTTTGGAAAGTTAAATCGGTTTCTGTTCAGAGGTCTAGAGACTAGCCCTAAAAAAATTGGCTCAGATCTCGCCGTCGTAGGTAGATAATTAGGAGAAAAATATTGTAGTCACTTCCTTGCAAGCTTATGCATTCAATTAGAAGGTTAGAGTCGAATGTATGCATTGTTCGACCAACGTCTGGGAGTCTGGGCCACTAAAAAATAATTTTAACTTAAGGTCTGGGCACCTGGAAGGGTGGTTTAGCTCTTGGGGATCCTGTAGCACCTGAGGGAAGTCAGTAAAATTTTGGTGTGTTGATTCCACTTCCTTAACTACACTTGGGAAGTTGAGTCATATGATAGTAACTCTCCGTCACATATTTACCCCGGTGGACCAATATACTTGTGTAAGTGTGGGAGGAGGGTGTTACAACTAGTGAGCTTGGGGGCATCACATCCTGTAGCTTCCAAACATTCTTCTATCTTATCAATGTAAATGCCAAAAAAGGGTGGGGGATAGGGGAAACACTTCATTAACTTTGATATTGCAATTAAATTTTTCTGACCAACCCTCGATGGTCTTAAGATTGGAAATAAAATTCTCCTATAACCTAGTCAGAACAAGCCATAAATTGAGAGAAACCATGATCTCTTCCAGCCTCTCCCATAGCTTATCTCGAGGAACTTTGCCAAAAGATTTTCTAAAGCCAACAAAACAACATAAGAGATCAATTTTATTGTTGTGACATTCCTCCACAATGATCCTAAGAGTAACAATATGGTCTATAGTTGAGGGATGTCTCCTAAATCTAGCTTCCCTTTTAGATTTATTTTCCTTTGATTTCAAACCAACAACTAATTTTATTTTCTAAAATAAATCAATACAATTTGGCTAAAATGTGGCTAATCACAATAATCCTGTAGTTAGAAGGAATGTTTTTATCCCACTTTTAAAGTTAGGCACAATAAGGCTTTGCATCAAAGACTTAGAAAAACCTTGTTTCACTTTCAGTTATTACTATAACTTAAAATTAATACTAAAATAATAATTTAGTATCAACGTTAAAATTGTATCATTATTTAATCCAATAATTTAATATTAGTTTGAAACAAAGTCAATAAATTTGCATTGTATTTGATTAGAGTCAACTTTTGAAACAAGCACTACTTCTTACTCAAGAAATAGCTAATTGAACATTTCACCATGGTAAACCATACTACAACAAAAGCCTAGTGTTTTATTCCATTATGACAACTAACAAATAATAACGATTATTCATATTTTTTTTATCCCAATCTGATAGCTAACTATGAAGAATCATGAGGACATTTCATAAATCTAAGCACTTATGCTTCAAAAGTTACACTATGTTTCAAATCTACTTGTTATTAGTCCTCATACATGGTTTTAATAATTCACAGAGTAAATATAATTATATATTTAGTAAATGTGAATTAATAAACATGAAAGAAAGTTATTATATATATTTATTGATTTAGAGGAGAAGCTGATAATATGTTAACATCTTTCATTTTTAATTATACTATTATGATTTGTAAGTTAAAATAAAATAGTAATGACAATGTGTTAACTTTCAATAATAAAATCGCTTAACCATAATTATTAATAATAAAAATTATAATATAGAATATAACACTATTAAAAATAAATTTAAGTTTTATATTATTATTATTAAAATTATGGTTAAATATAACTTTATAATATGATTAAAAAGATAGGTGGATAAAGATACTGGGGAACGTAAGGCTAAGTTTAACCAACATTGTTTGAGGCTGGCTATAAGGAAATGGGAGGAAATTAAGGCATCCATAAAATGCAAAAGATAAGATTGTGTGAAAGGGTGAAGGTTGGGTAAGGAACGTTGTCTAGACACCAAATATTTTAGGTTGGTAAAAAATTACTAGTTAGTAAAGGTTATCGTTAGATATTAGAATCAGGTATTCTAGTGGGTTCATTTAATGTTAATTATGCTAGTGGTTTCGGGGCAATCATAACATTTTTTTAGTTTACTCTTATTTAAATAGTGAGACTGTAATTTATAAGAATCAGATCGATATTATATGAAACGAGGTATTGGTTTCCTTGGTGATATAATTTTCTAATAATAAATATATTTTACTTTTATATAATATAAATTAATAAAATTTATTTATTTGCTGATAGATTATTAAAAATTTAATATTATTATATAAAAAATATTAATATTTAAATTATAAAATTAATAAATAATAACTAGATTATGGTAATTTTTGCCCAATTTAGCATTAGAAATTGACTATGTTGTCTTCTTGACAAATTGATTAGGTTGATTTTGACAAATTGATCATCTGCCCAGACTTTCATTGGTCGATTTGACAAATCAACTATTACAAATTGAGTACATAGACTTTCGTTAATTGATTTTGAAAAACTGAACATTACGAATTGACTACATTGACTTTGATTACTAGACTTACAAGAATTGTTTATTAAAAATGGACAACAATGACTTTGATTCAAATTGATTTTGACAAATTGGTTTTTTTGATAGGAAGTCAAATTAATTGTGATTGACTTTGACATAAATTTTATATACTTGAAAAGGAGAGGATTCAAATTAATTATGATTACTCCCACTTTTAGTGAAATTTAACATGCTTAGGAAGTACTGTTAAATGTAGAAGATTCAAGTTAATTATGATTAGGTTGACATTGAATTGAGAGAAGAATGGTAAGTGTACACCGTAGACTAGCGGGCAGATGGCTTGTGCGATATGACTTCTATAGCGTCCTAATTTTGGTCCACCTTGCCAACTAAGTAAGTTGAGAGTCTTGGTCCACCTTGGCAACTAAGTAAGTTGAGAGTCGAAAAAGGAGAGGATTCAATTTGATTACGATTATTTTTATTTTGACTGAAATTTGAAAAGTGGAGATATTAGTAATTTTTTTAATTATAAAATTATTAAGATTTATTTTAGGTTTGTAAAGTTGTTTAATGACATGGTAGAAAATAGAATAAGTAAGTAGGTTAAAAAGGGCAAAAGCCTAAGTAAGTTTTAGGCCAAAACATTCTATACACGTTGACACATATTATTGAAAAAGTTTGGGGAAGAAAAAATATTTTGCTGTTTTGTTGACTTCAAAAAGGGATTTCACAGGGTCCTTAGAGATAAGTTGTAAAGTAGAATGGAAAAACTTGAAATTCCTTTACATTATAGAGTTGTTATCCATAGGCTTAATGAAGAGGTGAAATTCAAAATTAGAACTTCAACAGACATTTCAGAAAGCTTTGGAAGTGATCCAAGCGACGCTTCCCTTTATCCCCTACTCTTTTTGGTTTATATATAGATAGATTGGAAGAGTGGCTAAATCTGCAAGGTGGGGATGGTCTTGTATTGATTGTTAAATCGGCCCAGGGATTGCAAATGCACCTATATGCCCTTAAAAAATTTTGTGAAGCAGTGGGGATGCAAGTCAATACCAACAAGACCAAAATAATGATTTTTTCAAATAAAAAGAAGTAGAGCCATCATACGTTCTTCTTTGAAGGCAACATACTTAAAGAAGTAAATGAATACAAGTACCTTGGGATTGATTTCAACAAGAAGCTTAATTGGGAGGACTGCAGAAAGAAGAGCAACATACTTAAAGAAGGAAATGAATACAAGTACATTGGGATTGATTTCAACAAGAAGCTTAATTAGGAGGACTGCAGAAAGAAGAGAGTTTTAGGAGCATGGAAAGCATTATATGCAGAGTTATGGGATTGAAAAACGATTAAAGTGCTTTTTGGGCTCCTAGTTTGTCCAGTGATATTATATGGGGGGTGTGAACTATGAGCATCCTTGTGTCAAAATGGAAGCAAATTTAGAAAATCCAAAAATGCTTGATAATGAGCAATTTTAAAATAAAAAGTTCGGTTCCTTATGAGATAATGTTGAGTGAAATAGGTGCAACTCCTAGCAAGACAATTGGTATGGTGTGTCTCATAAGGTACCTACATAGAATTGAGCAAATAGAAGAAGGTATATGACCTAAAGTTATCTTCAATGAAGGAATAAGTGAAAGAAAGAAACCATGGATGAGATAAAACAACAAATAGATGCAAAAATGGAATATTTACCTCAATGCGAGTCACACAAATAGCAAGGAGGTAAAGGGTTTTGTTACTTTGAAGTTTCTTAAACCTATATGGGGAAAATAGTTGGGTAGAAAGAAGCAGTACTATATTTAGGAATTCAACCCCACTTGTTATTTCCAACAAAAAGAATACATTGGAGCTAGCATTCTATGGAGAATTCTTATTGTTCAATTAAGAACTAACTCACATCAATTACGGTGCGAAATGGGTCGGTGGAAAAGACCTAAAGAAGCTTGGGAATAACAGGTGTGTACTTTTTGCACTTCTGTGGTAGTGGAATTGGAAAAACGTTTCATTTTGGAATGTGATGATTTCAGAGACTATTACAATCAGTGCCTTGGCATTGTCTTTTCAGTGAGGGGACAAGGTTGGATCAGGTCATCATTAATTTGAATAATAAAAAGATTGAATTACAAAAGTGAAGAAAAAAAAATCTAATTGTCCCATAAACTATTTCTAATCTGGTTAAAATTTCATTCAAGTTAACTTAATTATGATTAAGTTTCCTTTGAAATTTAATAGGTTTGAGAAGAATGGTAACAAGTTTAAGAATGGTAAGTGTACATTGCAGACTAACGGGTGGATTGCTTGTCCAATATGACTTCGATAGCTTTCCAATTTTTGTTGTCCTTGCAAGCTAAGTAGTGAGCCTTTAACGGGTTGTTTCTTATAGGTGTAGAAGCCATTGTTATAGATTTATGCAACATTCATTTCCCATAAAGAATTTGACCGGTGACGGATATTCAGATATTCTTCTGGACTGTTGTTTTATCTTTTGGTGTAATTATCATGGGCAGTGCCTGGGCGTTCTTGTTTCCAGTCCTGGCATTCATCACATAGCTCACAGAGTCCCATGGAAACACTACACGTTTCTCCTTCCCGGCATTTCGCAACAATAACAGCACGCAGTTGATATACATGGGTAATGCTTCATTTTCCCCTTCACATGGTTACATCGACCTTACTCCCTCGCCAAACGGTAGTTCTACGGATCAATATTCTCAGTTGCAGAACTGCATCGGAAGGGTTCTCTATCGCCAACCAATCACTGTCTGGCCATCCACATTTACGACCACCTTCACCATGCGCTTCCGCAGCATCAGCAGTCCCGTTGGACAGGTGAATTTAAATGGAGACGGGCTGGCCTTCATCATAGTCCCCAATGACAAACCCTTTCTCCCAGACAGCTCTGGACTATATCTTGGCTTATTTGGTGAATTAACATACCAAAACACAACCGATCAGCTGGCCATTGAATTTGATACTATCCAAAACCTCTTCGATCCCGACGATAACCATGTCGGCATAGACGTCAAGAGCATCAAATCCAACACGACCGCCAATCTGGAACAATACAGCATCAATATGAAGTCAGGGCGACCGATAAGGGTTCGAATCAGTTACGATGGTTGGAACAAAAACCTGCAGATATACGCCACCTATGCAGACGGACCAATTCCTTATGCGAGCATCTTGAACCGAACAATCGAGTTATCAAGCACCGTTCCGCGATCAGCCTACCTTGGATTCTCGGCGGCAACAGGTGGTTCTTACGAGATTCAACGTATATTGGACTGGAATTTCAGTTCAGCGAGCTTGCCCGAATGGTCGCTGAATAGAGCGCCCGTCAGTGCATCGAGGTCGGCGGAAATATCGACAAGGACGGTCCTGAAGTGTTGGGGATTTTTCTGATAAAATCCCAAAAACAAAAAGAAACAAACTTGCACACAGAGACAATGCTCTGTTTCTCCACAGGAATTTTAACACAGCAGAAACATAAAAAAAAATTCTGAGCACAGAGGACAGAGTTTGCACACCAAGGATTTATGTTCATTAAAGGATTTCAGTTACAAATTATGATCTTCCTCTCTCAAAGAGGGATTCACCAATTACAATTCACTGTAGTGTGAAAATTACATATACATTTCTCACGCTGCTGCGTGGATCCTTTTGCATACACAGAACATTACATACGCACTGATGTGCTTCCCTTCTCTATATTTAACAAAAAAAACATTACATATATATATATGACAACCAAAAACTTACATCCATTTTTCACTTGCCATGCTGCCGTAAAAGACAACAATAAAAATTAAATGGTTTTACTGGCTTTTACGTGTGCCCATACTCCCGCTGATAAAAATTAAAAACTTCATCAAAAACTTACCAACCCACAGTAAATTTGCATTTACTGTTTTACTGACATAAACGGCGGTAAAGAGACTTTTACTTCACGTCAAATTTATTTTCAGTAGGCCTGTACTTCAATCAGTATTCAAATTGACTTTGGAAACTCATCAGGTCCGAGCTTTATCGCATTGCATGCACATATGCAAAATTGTGCATCCTTGGTTTCCCCGATTGCGAAATGCTGTGGACCCGATAATCTATTAAAAGAAAATTAATACCTTCGTCGGGTCCGGCCCATCGGCGATGCTCATTTATAAAAAGGTATGCTCCACTTAAAATGCCGATAGCAATACGCAGATGCGATATCGGCGATCACTCATCGCAAGTAACATCAAAACTTTACAAGTCCCCATTGCCACTTCGCCAATGCGATATCGACGGATTGCACATCGCTTAGTCGCCCATCGCTGAAGTCGCTGAACTGCCCGCCTGCGCTTATGGGATCAGTTGACACGAAATGAAGTCGATGTCGTCGCTGCACCTACACGGCAGTTGGAATTATCATTCCAACACTCCCCTTTAATTTCAACTGCTGGGCATTCAATCATACCCAAACACTTCCTCAAAAATTCAAAGCTTTTCTAATCCAATGGCTTTGTCAAAATGTCTGCAACCTGTTCTTGAGTCCTGCAATGTTCTAGGACAATTTCTCCATTGTTCACCAATTCTCTGATGTAGTGAAACCTTGTATCAATGTGATTCGTTCTCTTATGAAACACTGAATTCTTTGATAATGCAATAGCTGAGCTATTGTCACAAAAAATCACTGTTGCTTTTGCCTGCTCTCAGCCTAAGCTCCTCAACATTCTTCTCATCCACACTGCTTGGCATGTTGCTGCTCTAGCTGCCACATATTTAGCCTCTGCTGTAGACAATGCTACAACAGACTGCTTCTTAGAAGCCCATGAAATGGCTCCTGAACCCATGTGAAAAACATAACCGGAAGTGCTTTTCCGATCATCTAAACTTCCAGCCCAATCACTATCGGTGTAGCCAACTAAATCTGAACTTTCTGAAAAAGTATATAAAATGCCAAATCTTTTAGTGCCTTTGACATACCTCAGAATTCTTTTTGCTGCTTGCCAATGTGCATCTTTTGGCCTCTCCATGAATCTGGAAATTAAACTAACAACAAACATTATATCTGGCCTAGTTGCTGTTAAGTACATTAGGCTGCCAACTATGCTCTTATATAAGCTAGGATCAAAATCCTTGTTGCTGTCCTCTTTGCTGAGTTTTAATCCCATTACTGTGGGAGTGACTGCTGCCTTGCACTCTTGCATATTAAATCCGCCCAATACTTCATTTACATATCTCGCTTGAGAGATAAAAATTCCATTTTCATTTTGATCTACTTCTATTCCTAAGAAGTATCTCAAGCAACCCATGTCAGTCATTTCAAATTCTTCTTTCATGACTGATTTGAAATTTTTAATGAGGTTGTCATCATTACCTGTAAAAATCACATCATCAACATATAACACAACAATTAAAATCTTACCATCCTTTTCTTTGATGTAGACAGTGGGTTCTCCCTCACATTTGTCAAACTCATTTTCCAGTAGATAGAAATCTATCCTACTGTACCACGCTCTTGGCGCTTGCTTCAGCCCATAAAGAGCTTTCTTCAATCTACATACTTTGTGTTCTAGGCCTTTCTTCTCATAGCCTAAAGGCTGTTCAATATATACCTCCTCATTTAACACTCCATTTAGGAATGCTGACTTCACGTCCATCTGGTAAACTTTCCACTTGTTTTGTGCTGCTATGGACAGCACTGCTCTCACGGTTTCCATTCTTGCAACCGGTGCAAAAGTCTCCTCATAATCTCTCCCATACTGCTGCTTGTACCCTTTGAAAACCAGCCTTGCCTTGTGTCTTTCAATTTTTCCTTCAGCATTGCACTTGGTCTTATAGACCCATTTAACTCCAATGACTTCTTTACCTTTTGGTAGATCAACCAAATCCCATGTTTTGTTTCTTTCTATGGCATTCATTTCCTCATCCATAGCTTCTATCCATTTCTTATCTCTAATAGCATCTTCGAAATGAATAGGTTCATCAACATGACAATACAAGGCAAATAAGGAATTCATTCCTTCATCATAAATCTCACTTAAATTTCTAAATTTCTTACCTCTTTCATTTGGTGTACAAGTGCTTGAGGATGCACTTGAACTTCCACTCTGTGATGTGCTTGGAGAAACACTTTCATTTCTCCTCAAGGGTGTCGCTTGCTGTCCTTGTGTTGGCACTGCTGTTTGGGGATGTGTTTCAGCCATCTCCTCATCATCTTCATCATGAGACAAACAGTTTTTAACATTCACTGTTTTTTCTATGCTTCCATCCCAAGCTTCCTCTTCAATGAATTGAACATCTCTGCTGACGAAAAACTTCTTGGTAGATGGGATATACAACCTGTAGGCTTTGGATTCATCACTGTATCCAATAAAAAGACATTTCTCCCCTTTGCTATCCAACTTCCTCCTTAGCTGATCTGGAATGTGTGCATAGGCCACACATCCAAAAACTCTCATGTGGGTGACTCCTTGCTTTCTCCCACTCCACGCTTCTTCCGGCACCTTGTTCATCACTGCTTTTGTAGGACACCTGTTCAAAATATATGCTGCACAATTTACAGCGTCAGCCCAATAATCATTTAGCAAATGCTTTGCCTTCAACATGCTCCTTGCCATATCCATGATGGTCCTGTTCTTCCTTTCAGCAACTCCATTTCGCTGTGGGGTGTACCTAGCTGTGAATTGTTTGTGAATTCCATTTTCTCTGCAAAATCGTAGAAACTCCTTGGAGATATACTCACCTCCTCTATCAGTTCTCAAAAATTTAATGTGCAGCCTGCTTTGGTTTTCCACAAGTGCCTTGAAATTTCGGAATTTCTCAAACACTTCACTTTTGTTTTTAAGAAAATAAACCCAAGTCTTTCTAATAAAGTCATCAATAAATGTTAGGAAATATTGGCTGCCTGCTAATGACGGAGCTTGCATCGGTCCACATAAATCTGAGTGGATGATCTCTAAGGGTGCCTTTGCCCTTATGCTTTCCCTGATAGAAAACTTTCTCTATGTTGTTTCCCCAAAATGCAACCTTCACATAGGCTGTCCGGTTTCTCTATCAATGGTAATCCTTTCACCATTACTTTTCTGCTTAACAAGTTTAGACCTCCAAAATTGAGATGTCCAAATCTCAAGTGCCACAACCAATTT
>APFE031684514.1:4395-20211 GCA_000404065.3 Pinus taeda
GATTTTACATGCTATTAAATTTTCACCCTAAATGGTGTATATTAAAATTATAAACATAATCTAAAATTAAAATTATAAACATAATCTACAAAACGTCGGTGTATGACCTGACTTAACATAAAAGTATGGACTTCTCGAGTGTTCTCAAAGAGCATTTATTCAGTGTGGCCGATTTAACTGCCCTTCTCCCTCCTCTTTATATTTAACGCTCCAATTTCTGCAATGACAAATGTCCTCTACCTGTTCATCAGAAACAGATCGAACTTTTGAAAAAAATGGTCCCAAAAAAACTATATCAATTTTTTAAAACTTTATTTCACAATAAACAAATCATAGATATGTTACTATGTTATTTAAATATTAAAACATTTAACATGTAACATTTCTAATATTTTATATCTAAGCCCTACGCATATATTTTATATTTGGTTGTAAAGTTTCTCTAGGTGCAATTAGATGAGATGAATTTTTCACCCATTTTTTATTATGCAATGATTTAATGGTACAATTCTCATCATGAGTGTCATTACTGGATGCTCTCTTAACTAGTTAAGATGACTTTCCCACCAACCTGTTACATGCATTCAATGATTGATCTTAATAAGGGAAAAGGAATAATCAAACAATAAGAAAAATGAAAGTGACTTAAAGCTTTAAGCATATGGAATCCTCTTAAAAACTCTCACTTAATCCCCTTTCTTTTAGAATCATAATTCCCTCTCTTTTCGAATCATAGTTGAGAAAATATTAACCTCTCCTTATTATATGGAAAACAACTATATGTTATTATAATTTTATACAATACATATATATTAGCCTTTATTCATATTGTTTGAATCAGTAGCTAATAAAATATATATAGTTATCTTGCAATAAGCCTAAATTTAAATTGAGGTGTTATAGATTTGATATCAATAAAGAAGATAAAAAAATGAAAACCCTTATCCTTAAAATCCTTAATCTCATTTCTTTGAAGGACCTTACCATTCTCTTATATAGGAATTTAAAGGACGGCCAAGAAGATTATTTTACAAGGATAGGATACCCATATGAAGGTTCACGTGCAGTTATGTCGATAAGAATTTTCTTTGCGGGCTTGTGGTGGGAAAATATTGTTCACCCCGACCAGTAGAAAGCTTCCCAATTATAAATTGTCACAATGTCTGCATCCGTCCATCACATGTCTGCCAGATTAGTAGGCGGTGGAAAACAATGGAGAATTATAGGGAGCCTTGTGTAGAATAAGGTTGTTCTCAACAACAAGCATTAACTCCCTGCCTCGAAAGGTGGTCATACTCGATGCAGTAGGAGGAATTAGGCAACCTCTTACTCTGCCAATGAAGCTTAACCCTCTTGTCTCTGATCTCGCTCCCTATGATATTGCTGGCACACTTGGAGTTGCAGCTAATGTTGGTCATGCCAATACTCAAGCACAAGTTGTAGGATATATGGGTGATGATCAACTAAGGAAGGCACTAGAAGGATTAGATGTTGTGATAATTCATGTCGGTGTGCCTCGTAAACCTAGGATAGCACGTGAGGATCTTTTCAATATTAATGTTCTCATTGTCAAATCCCTGTGTATAACCATTACAAAATATTTCCCTAAAGCATTACTAAACATGATCAACAATCTTGTTAATTCAACTATACCCATTGTTGTTGAGGTTTTCAAGAAGGTTGGAACCTATAATGAAAACAACTCTTTGGTGTCACCATGCTTAATGTTATTCGAACAAAGAATTTATATGCGGCCAAAGCAAGTGTCCCGGTGCAAGAAGTGAATGTCCCTATTGTAGGAGGACATGCCAGTGTCACTATCCTTCCTCTCTTTTCACAAGGTATTCCAAACCCAAATGCTAATATCTTGGATGAGGATATAAAAGCTATGACTAAATGTACTCAAGATGGAGGAACTGAAGTTGTCAAAGCAAAAGCTGGAAAAGGTTCTACAACGTTGTCTATTGTGTATGTTAGAGAAATATTTGTTGACACATGTTTAAAGGGTTTGAATGGAGTTCTAGATATTATGCAATCTACTATGTTCAATCAAACATTACTGAATTTCCTTTTTTTGCCTCAAAGGTGAGACTAGGTAAAAGTGGCATCGAGGAGGTTTTGGGTTGGGCCCCATATTTGATTTTGAACAACTTTTTTTGGAAGCAATGAAACCATAACTCATGTCTTCTATAGAGAATGGAGTGAAGTTTTCTACGGAAAACTAAGGACCCTCCTTATAGTACTTCAGTGTTCAGTATTTACATTGAAGGAAGCTAAGATATGACATTTTTTTCATATTGGTTTAGTAGGCACCTTATTGGAGCAGTTAGAATTTAAAAATGCTAGAGCCAATTTGTGTAGTTTTTGCTGAACATTGCATAGCATTCCATCCCAAGTTTGCTTTAAAGAAGTGGAAATTCTTGTGGTCTTAATAGATTTGGGAGGAAACCCATTGAATTCAACCTTTGAGCTTTTTGAAATGAGAAATAAGAGTCACTTTTTATGTCAAATTGGGTGAGGTACGATGGCAATTTAGTGGTGTCAACACGTATTCAATTTGCCGCAAATTTAAAAAGAGTCAAAGGGATTGTATCAAATTGGGATCATGGTGCAACATTATTGAAAAATTATCACGTTTTAGTATGTGTTAGGAGAATCTTAGTGTGCGTTAGGTTTTAAATGGAGTGGGGCTTCTTGGTGATGGATTGGTGATTGATTTGATAGTGACATCATGTTAGAAGTATCCACACTTTACAGGCCTTTTGATTTGTTTTTATTATGTTTGCGTGGCCTCAATCTATCATTCTCCTCTATTCTCTTCTTGTTATAAGGAACTGACTAGATCTTATTAACCACACAATGTTTTCCACTTTGACAATGTATTTTCTACAAGGAAATGGTCAAGAGATCATTGTAGTATTTTTGCAAGGTAACCATACAAATAAATTGTTCAACAAATCATAATGACCATTGTGGCATATCCTCTGCCACAGAGTAATTGTACAAATAAAATGAAAATATCATAGGATTACAAAGGATTAGTTGTGCTCTTGTCTAGTTTTATCTCAATTTTGAATCCATGTGTATTGTTGGTTTTGATTAATTAAATTATGTTTAAATTAAATTTGGCTATTGCTTTTAATTTTAAGGAGGTCTTCTCTTTGAAACTTGAATCACTGTATAAAATGTGATTGGTTTATCTTTTGTTTAATTTTTTGTCGAAACTAAAATCTATGGTTATATTTAAAATCGATTTTGGATTTTGATTCCAAGTCGCTAGATGCGATAGATGAAGCAGGTCTCAAACAACTTCGAAGGAAAATAAACCAAAAATATTCTTTCTTATTTGAAGTACCTTCTAGCTGCTTATGAGAACTTTGTATTGTACAACAAAGGTTGAAGTCGTGGAAAAAATTGAGAGGAAATTTGGTAGAAAGCTCTAATAATCTTGATCCTTCTTGATGCCTTCCCTTATTTAGGTAAAGCGTAAAAGTGTTTTTGAAAATGCGTTCGGGAGCTATGAACTCAATTCTTGCATTATTGTTCCCACTCCAATGCGGGGAGCCCTCAAGTTAACAAACACATACATTGCGTTACAATTTTGTTGAGCCCAAAGGACATACATTTCCAGTTACATTTGAAACCAAGCCTAACTAAGTCTTGCTTTCTTAGTCTTCACATACTTCCAAGGGTTGGTTCCGTTACATTTAGCCAAAATTCACTTAACATTTTGTCCTTTGGAATTTTTCGCAAATGCCTATGCTTTCATCTTGAAGAACAAATCAGGGTCTCCTTAATGTATCCATAGTGTTTCCATTGCCCAATTCAAAGATTAGACATTATTCCTCAATCGATCCCTTATCTCCATTCAACTTTGTTCCTAAATCAAGTTTTCCTTCACGTGATCAAAATGTTCTCTTGGCTCAATTCTTAAATTAGGTCATTCTTCACTTGTTTGACCTATTGCCTTGGTTCGATTCCAAGGATCAATATCAAGTTCCATTTCTTAAATTAGGTCCCTTCTCAGCTAAGTTCGAATGTGTTCAAATACATACACAAAATAATGTACGAACTATTGTCTTCCACATTTTCCATTCCTCATATCGGCCTTCCTTTACACCTCTATGTGCAAATGCTAGTTTTATAGTTGGAAAACACTAAGCTTACAAAAACCCTAACTCTTATCCATGACTTCAATGATAATATAATTTATTATATTTTATATAATGATTATTCATTTCCGACCAATGTTTGAAATGTCCCAGATTTGTATTTTAAGTGAATGGTAAATGTTGTATTTAATCTAATTTCCTTAATCATTTTCTATTTGAGTAAACAATAATCAATATCTTATGTATTCAAGCTTCTCTGATCCATAATGAAATAAACAAACTCTTTCGGTAGAAAATGATAATCAACATCTGTATTCAAGCTTCTGTGATCCATAATTAAATAAACAAAGTCTTTCCATAAAAATCACATGAGAGAATTATTTGGCCTATGCATTTAGAACTAACAAGTATGGTTCATCAACAGATAATCAATATCATCGGTAAAAAATCCTATTAAATAAACTTTATGTTTCACACAATCCTTCTGTCTCCATTATTAATAATAAAAACTCTTACACCATAATCTTTATCCTACCTTTTTTCAACAGCGTTGTATTCTCTCCTTCCGCTTATTTTCAAAATGGTAAGGGCAGAAATCTCCGGGTAGCCAGCTCTTCTGTGGAAATCGTCAATGGGCTTCTGTTTTTCCAACAGAATTGTATTCTCTGCTTCGCTCATCTTCAAAATTGAAATGGCGGAAATTTCCCGGTAACCTGCTCTTCTGTGGGATCCGTCAATGTACAGCGTTTAGAAGATTTTGCAACTGGAACGGATTAGTCGCTGTCATGTGCTGTGATTCACGGAAAGCACTCCATTGCTGCGATGAAATCAAACTGAAAGTTACTACAATATTATCCATGACCACGCAATTGTGAAGATTGCAAATGCTGATAACGACATGTTTGGACAATATTGGATGTTCGGGTTACGACTTACGAATTGTCGCCCTGTCGGCGATCACAAACCCGTGGGCCGTGACACGAATTTCTCTACGAAAAATCAATTCATTTCTTTGAAATTTTCAAAATAGTTAGTAAATTCAACTTTCAAAGTTTCTAGAGTACTTTTCGCAATTAATTTTGAATGGTTCACTCGGTTACAATTAATGCTCCATTGATTTATCGAATTCGGTTGTACATCGTGCTGATCCTTGCTACACACGCTATCAATGATATGTGTATGAGACTTTCCTGTTGGTGTGTATTAAGAGTAGGTTAGTTTGCACAGTTTGAAATTACTTATTTTATTTGAAAGGTTAACCGACCCAAAAATTGAATGTTTTATTATTTTTTAAATATGGTTTAAAATTGTAGTTTCCAGGTCGTCAAATTATTGTTTTAGATATAAAGATATTATTATTTTCAAATATTTTGAGTGTAATCCAATTATGTAATTTTAAAGAATAATATTTTTAAAATAGTGTTAGTTTGGTGTATTATTATAATGGTTTAAAAGTAGGTTATATTGTAATTGGTTTATTTCAATTTTTTTTTTTTCAATTGGTTGTAAGAAAATAATAATAATATTTATTATGTTACTGTTGTACACTGATATCTAGATTTGGTTTTTATAGATTAGTTTGTTTCTATTGGATAAATTTTTCAATTTTATATAATTAATATTATGCTTTTTTATGTTAATTTTTGGATAATGTCAGTGTGTCGTTGGAGCCTTCGTTAGGGCCCCGCTCTGGGTTTTAAGGGTGGACGCCGACATAGACAAATTCTGCGTACATATTTTCATGGATCAAGTTTTGGTGAGAGTTAATTTCGACTTTCTTTGAGCTCTGTTGTCATAAATTTGGATTTAATAGTGTTGGTGGACAATATATTGAGGGATTATCAATAAGTGCATTCGTAATCAATCGAATTAGCCTCCTGCAATTTCGAGCTCTCTTTCTTGTTCAAAGGCTCTAGGTTATTTTCTTAGCGTCGTGGTTGTCACTGAAGTTGGAATTCTCATGTATGTACCTGTAGCCAAGAGCAGAGTTGTCAGAGGGTTTTTATATAGAGTTTAGGGGAAGCGGATTGCTAGAGTCTACCAACGAAAATCTGGTGAGTTTCTTATGATACACCTTTTAATTTGGATTTGAAAGTCACGTTTGATGAGATTTTTCGATATCTCCTTATGAGCAAATTCTGATTTAATTCGTGATTTTATTTCTTAGCAAAAAGTTATGGAGTTTGCGGGTAAATATGAAAATAACGCCAACATTCAAGTGTTAAATTGAGGTGAAATATCTCAATGCAATGTTGCGGGATCGAGTTTCTATGCTTTGAATGCAATTCTATGGGAGTAGACCAGTAGAAACTGACCACAACTAGGTTGGAAGTTGGCCCATCTTTCCGTTTCCACAAGTTTTGTGAGCAAGGTCCTAGCCCCGACTCCCTACCATCTAGTTTTAAATAGCAAAGGGGTCAGAGTTCTATTGGAATTCAAAATGCAATCTTGTAACTCTCTTTTGTGTTCAAAGCCTCTGCATTATTTTCTTAGCGTTGTGGTTGTCACTAAAGTTGGAATTCCCGTGTCTGTGCCTGCAGCCAGGAGCAGAGTTTTCAAAGGGTGTTAATATAGAGTTCAGAGGAAGAAGATTGTTAGAGTCTACCAACGAAAATCTAGTAAGTTTCCGATGATACACCTTTTAATCTGGATTTGCAGGTCATGTTTGATGAGGTTTTCTGAGATCTCGCTACAAGAAAACTCTGGTTCAATTCGTGATTTTATTTCTTGAAAAACAATTATGGAGTTTTTGGATAAATATGAAAATAACGCTAATGTTCCAGTGTTAAATTGAGGTGGAATAATCTCAATGAAATATTGTAGGGTCGAGTTTTGATGCTTTGAATGCAATCTTGTAGAAGTAGATGATGCAGGAGCATCTAGGCCTAGTCAGCAATGTGATGGTGTGATCACATGTTGTGGCTAATGAAAGTTTGGAGGAGGACTTGGTTGTTTAATTTTATTAATTGCAAAGTATGTAAATAGTTAATTGTTGCCTAATTCTGAACAGAATTGGGAATAAGTGGCAAGTGATCCTCCCTGCGTGGAGATCAAGCCAAGTAGTTAGATTGATTAGTTAGGGAAGGATTTGATTTCTGAATATATTGTGAAGTCATTCATTTGTGGAAGGAAACTGTTAGATGGAACATATATGTAATTTCCTTTCTTTTCTGGAAGAGAGAGTCGAGACAGAGAGAGAGGATTCACGAGGAAATTGTAAACCTACAAGTAGATTACGAACAGAGGCCACTAATTAAAGAATCAGGCCAAAGAGGAAGGATTCAGGAGAGCATAATAGTGTGTGGGTTGTTGTGGCAATGTTGGGCACAAGACTACAATAGTAAGGCTGTAGAAGAACTTTTGGAAGTTCTTAGAGATTATAGCAGAACCTCATTCTAGCTGAGGCTTAGAATAGATAGGGATAGAGGAGTCCTTAAGAGAAGTGAGTGGAGCAACCAGAGAGAGCAGGTTTGCTTAGTGCAAGTTCTAAGGAAAGAGGACTTGGAGACCAGGCAGAGGAGGAGCTTGGTGAGAAGATCAACTTAGAAGGAAGTTGATTGGTTGCAGGTATAGGAGCTCACATGGAAGAGAAGATGGCTATGGAAAGTCATATGGAAGGTTCAGAAGAAAGTTGTAAGATGGAGGAGAAGAGTGCTCAAACAATCCATAGGGAATGGATGAATCAAGCAGAGCTTGACAAGGAAATAGCTGAAATAAGAAAAGAACTCGATGTGTTAGTAATGCTGCTAGAGGAGAACCAAAGACAAGGTTGGGTTTTGGAGAGGAAGCCATTGAAGTGGCCTAAGTTGCAAAGAAGGCTGCAACAAGAACAGGTAAAGTGGCTAATGAAAAAACTTACAGAAGCAGAGGCAGAAATGGGAGTTTCCATTTGTAGACCAGAACAAGGTGAAATGTTGGGTGAAGAGGATAATGGGAGATCAACTGAAGATCTCATGGACTATTGCCATAGTTCAGAACAATCAGAATATATGATGACAAGGAAAGCATGTGAGGCAATCAAGCCTTGCGATTTTAATTCTCATAGTTTGTGTATGTTTGCAGGATATGCAGAGAATGATGGACAGTTTGGTGAAATTGTCACAAATAGGAATGAAGCTCTTAAGGTGAAGTATGATGGAGAATGCCTTTTAGAGGAAGAAGGTGCTGATTTATTGCAGCAGAGAAATTTCATAGATGAAATTATGTTTGGTGTAAGATAGTCAGATGAAGCTGATATGGACCAGAAGTCTAATGAAAATGCCATAGTGATATTCCAAGAAGGTAAACAAATGAATTTGTTTAATGAAATTGATGAAAGAAGTTTGCAATATGTTAGTGCAGAAAACAAGATAACTCGGGAAGATTTCCAAGAAAGGAATGAAGCTGAGAATGGAAGTTGTGATGAACTGCTAGAGAGATTTCACATGGAAATAGAATTCTTGGAAAGATTGCTCAAGGAACTTGAAGGAGAAATGAAGCTTTTATAACTTAATAAAGAAAAGGAAATGGTTACTATGCATGATAAGGATGACCTGTCTCTAACATTTATAGAGTTAAGTGAATGTTTAGACTCTTCAGTTAATGATGTGACTGCAGGTATGGAAGAAAACATTAATAAATATCATGCTGAAATAAGAGAAATTGAGCAGAGATTATTTGAAGTTGAGATGAAAGATCAGGAACAATAAGGAAGTTATGTCCTTAGAGACATGAAGGAGACAGAAGAATTAATCCAGCAAGATAAAGATGGAGGGAACCAATAATTAAAAGACATGATCAGCAACATGAGAGCAAATTTGAGGAAGGCATTAAATTGCAGGATTATAGAAAATGGCAACAGAATGAAGAACAAGAGATTAGTCTGGTAGTACAAAGGAAGACAGATGAAGACCAAAGATACAGATGGAGAACAAAGAAAAGAGTCAAGTGGAAGCTATTGCAACAGAGGTGGAATAACAAACTGATGAACGAGTTCAGGGAACTTGAACAAATTCATATTGATTTGTTAGAGAATGAGAGACTCAAAGGAATGGAGTCACAGCTAGAAGGATCTGCTGAAATCTAGAAGATCTATCATGGAAGATTGGTGCTTGAAGCATCAAAAGAGGATGAAAGGTATTGTATTTTGAAAATTGAAAGTTGTTATGTGTTTGCAGGTCATAAAAACTTGAGGGAAAACAAGCAGTTGTTGGTAACTGTCACATCAACAAGTGAGAATATGACTACCCACAATCATATGAAGTATAAGGAAAAAAGTTTCTGCCAAGTAAAGGAAAAAGTCCAGTCAAATGACATCCAAAGGATAAGTCAAAAATAGGATGGTAAAGGAATTATTGAGATCAAAGGAATGTTTGGAAAGGAAGAGATCCATTCATATGAACATAGAACAAAGAGTTTTCTTAGGAAAACTGATGAAGCTATTACAAACCAAATGAAGAATCCTATGAAGACCTTTGTGTCTCATAGTTTTGAAACTAACATTTTGTGTATGAATGCAGAATACACTAAGGTAAGGCAACCGTTTAGTGTTGTCATAAGTGAAAGGAAAGCAAAGATATGATTTTTCAGAAGTTAGAAGAAGGGAATTCACATAATCTTGGGATGCAGAGGAAAGAGGAGCTATTAAACATAGCTATAGTGAATTATGCAGATATTAGACAACTATTGAATACTGAAGCCAAAGGAGAACAACTACTAAAGGTTGATATAGAGGACTTTGTACATGTTAAACAGTTATTGAAGATTATTGACCTTGAAGAAAGCTAGAGTAAAGAAGGATGAAAGATAGATGTTGCAGCCAAGGAAGTTAGTGAAGATCATGCAGAGCTCTTGGGATAAATTCCAAATGAGATGGCAGATTTGTGGCATGAGTCAAGTCTTTTGGAGAAGAGGCAAGAAAACCAAAGAATAAGTGATCAGACTGTACAACTAGAACTGAATGAGAATGAAGAAGTTGTCAAGGAAGACAAATATGGAAAAGACGTCGTCAAAACTATTGGCATAATGAGGAAATAGGGTAAAGTATTTGTGTTTAATGAAATTATTGATTCTGGTGAAGATTTATATGTAGAAACAAGGTAATGTGAAGCCAATTTGAAACAAGAAGTTGATTCTGAAGATCAGATCAAAGTAAGGAAGGATGAGATTAGAATCTCTCAGAAATATGGAATGATGTTGAAATTACAATATGGAACTGTTGAACTAGAGATGAATTCAAGAGATAATGGTAACATGAGTACTATTGTACCAAAAAGAGTTATTGATGAAGAAGAGGCTGAAGATGACATTTTAGAAGTAGACAAATATAATGCCATAATCACTAAGGGTGTAGAAATTAAGTTACTAGAAAAAGAGGTATTCCAAGTATCTAAGCAAGCAAGAAGAATTCTTAGTTTTCAAGAAATTTGTGGAATCGCAGGTATACTAAGAATTGAAGTAAGAAGTGGTGAAGCCATGAATGAGAAACTAGAAGAAGGAACTGGAATTATTGTAGGGGATCAATGGATAAGGCATTTGTACATTTCAAAAATGTATATGGAACAATATTAGCACAAGGATTATGATGTTCTTATGAAAGAACACATTCAATTGCAGAAGGATAGTATTCATCATCTCAGAAGTGAAGTGGACAAAGAAATTGATGAGTTGTGGAGACTCATACAACAACATTCCAGTAAACTAAATAGAGGACAAAAGAATGAAGGAAGATTGGCTAGAAAGAATGGTACATGTGAAGGTAATGTTAAATTGCAAATTAAAGTATAGAAGCCTAACATAAATTGTGATGATGAGCAAAAAGTAGTAAGATCTATGGAAGAGATAGCAACAGATAGTGAGAGCATAGCTAATGGGACAATACAACGTAAAGTATTGAGACCGAGAGAACAACAAACAACAACAATAGCCAAGAACAAACCACTGAACAAAGTATGGGATCCAGGAGGACACAGATCAGAAGCACTTGATCAGGAGATCATGATTATTTTTAACCTTGGGAGTTTGCTCCAAGAGCATCTAGGCCTAGCTAGTAATGTAATGGTGTGGTCACATGTTGTGGCTAATGAAAGTTTGGAGGAAGACTTGGTTGTTTAATTTTATTAATTGCAAAGTATTTAAATAGTTAATTGTTGCCTAATTCTGAACAGAATTGGGAATAAGTAGCAAGTGATCCTCCCTGCATGGAGATCAAGCAAAGTAGTTATATTGATTAGATAGGGAAGAATTTGATTTCTAAAGATATATTGTGAAGTCCTTCATTTGTGGAAGGAAACTGTTAGATGGAACATATAGTAATTTCCTTTCTTTTCTGGAAGAGAGAGTCAAGACAGAGAGAGAGGATTCACGAGGGAATTGTAAGCCTACGGGCAGATTAGGAACAAAGGCCACTAATTAAAGAATCAGGCCAAAGAGGAAGGATTTAGGAGAGCAGAATAATGTGTGGTTTGTAATTGAAACATAGGTATTTTAAATTTGTGTAACTGGTCAAAGCGATACTCTGTAATCGTTTTATGTTGAAACAATGATATTTCTGTGTTTATGATTGGTTATCGGGCCTGCGGAAACCCTCGTTGTGCTTTAGTTTTCTTTGTATTCAGGCCGGTTGAATATCCCTTAGTTTTGTTATTTTTAACGCATAAACGTATGATTGATAGAATTCGAGGGCTTTCTTTTAAATAACATTGTTTGATGCGCGTTGGTGAAGTCTATCTACATAGGTTTTGGTTCCGCAAGCGAAAATCCCAATTACACTAAGAATCGTCACAAAACACAGAACCGGATCTGAAATCCGGATTTGAAATTTTATAAAGGGTGGCTTATATCCATATCAGGTCCGAAAGACTGATCAGATTGGTGCTTTAGAGAAGACAAATGCTAGCTTAGAGAACTGCGACTATATTACAAGCGATTAAATCATAGTCGTCAGATTGCGATCAACTGTGGCCGTTGGATAACGGACGCGATTTTGTAACAGTATATGGCTTTCAGGTGGTGGAAGGATTGTAAGTGGTATTGAAGGACAGTCGGCCGATTCCATTCACTCTTTGACACGTGGCAAGGAGGAGAGAGACAAAAACGTTTATCGGTTGGTTAATGCCCATATTAATTGTCTACTTGAAATAAGATGTGGGCCGTCAGATCCACTCTGCATAGATTGACGATTGAGAATCGGTGCATCTATTTAAACGTTCAGAGTGAATGTTGATTGTTGATTTGGAAAAGGGAATGAACGGCAAAGATCAGCCAATCAGAGATCGGTGATTGGAGCACACAATTGGAAGGTGATGGACCAAAGGACGAACCCACCGATATATAGAAGCGAGCTTATAAATATTTGAGATCCGGTTATTTGTGTGGAGTGGGGTTTCCCGCATTTTTGTGTATTTCAAATAAAAAGTGTTGCCAAGGGTTTTTTAAGGCTAAAAGTGATATAAACCATTCCCGTTAGTGTAATGGTTCTGATAGTTCAAGTGGTCCCGATTTCAAAGAAAAAGCACCAAAACTACGATTCATATATATATATATATGTGTGTGTGTGTGTGTGTGTGTGTGTGTGTGTGTGGGCATGAAATTTAAAGGCTTAAAAGGGTGAAATAGTCCTGATAAGGTGTGAGGGTGTAGCAACCTTATGGTTGCATCAGTAGACCAGTAGAAACTGACCACAAATAAGTTGGAAATCAACCCATCTTTCCATTTCCACAAGTCTTGTGAGAAAGGTCCCGACCCCAACTCCATATTATCTACTTTTAAATAGATGAGGGATCAGAGTTCTATTGGAATTCAAATGCAATTTTGTAGGGAATTTTGTTTAATAATCAATATAAAAGTTCCATGTTTTTTTGTAATGTTTGCAACGAGATTTTCCAAGAATTTAACTCTCTAAAATTTACGAAGTTGGGAGTATACCCATATTTACATTTTCAAAAGACTTGTGAGCAAGGTGTCGGTCCCGACTCTATATCATGGTGTTTTAGATAGTCGGGGAGTTGGAGTTCTATTGGCATAAACATCTAGCTGGCAAATAAAATAATTGTGAGCTCGGTCGGACACGGCGCATAGACACAATGATATCTTAATTATTAAAAAAAGACATTCACACAGAACTAATAGAAATTTATTCAAAATGCAATATTGTAGGGTTTTTTTTTAATAATCAGTATAAGAAGTCTATGTTTTCCTGTAACATCTACAACGAAGTTTTTCAGCATTTTTATTTTCTAAAATTTGTGATGTCGAAAGTTGACCCATCTTTCCATTTCCAGAAGAGTTGTGAGCAAGGCCTCAACCCCGACTGCATATCATGGTATTTTAAATAGTCGAGGAGTCAGAGTTCTATTGGCATAAATATCTAGTTGGTGAAGAAAATAACCCCGACCTCAGTCGGCTCGACTTATAAACACAAACATGTGTTAATTACTAAAAAAAATCTATTCACACACAAGTAATACGAATTTATTCAAAATGAAATCTTGTAGGGGATTTTGTTTAATAATCAATATAAAAACTCCATGTTTTCCCATAACGTTTACAACAATTTTTTTTCATTATTTTTAACTTTCTAAAATTTGTGAAGTCGGAGGTCAACCCATCATTTCATGTTCACAAGACCCGTGAGCAAGGTCCCGACCCCCTCTCCATAACGTGGTCTTTTAAATAGTTGGAAGGTCGGTATTCTATTTACGTAAACATCTAGCTACTAAAGAAAATAATCCGAACGCTAGTCAGGCCTAATGCATAGACACAAGTATATGTTAATTATTGTAAATAAATAAAACTTTCATGCAAAATGAAAACTATTAAAGCAAAGAAACATGCTTGCATGTGAAAATATATAACTATTTATAGCGAAATTAGAATTGGCATGTCTAGTTATAAATGTAGCCACATGCAGAAGGAAAGTTAAAATATGGAGTTGTATGGAATTGCAAGATAGAAACTGACCACAACTAATTGAAATTTATTCAAAATGCAATCTTGTAGGGAATTTTGTTTAATAATCAATATAAAAACTCCATGCTTTCCTATAATTTCTCGTTATAAATGCCGGCACACGCAAAAGACAAGTTAAAATATGAAGTTGTATGAAATTGCAAGATAGAAATTGACCACGACTAATTGACATTTATTGAAAATGCAATCTTGTACAAAATTTTATTTAATAATCAATATAAAAACTCCATGTTTTCCTATAACGTTTACGACAAAAAATTTCAGCATTTTAACTTTCTAAAATTTGGGAAGTCAGAGGTCCCATCTTTCCATTTCCACAAGTCCCTTGGGAAATGTGTCAATGCCAACTTCATATGATGGTCTTTAAATAGTTGTGGCATCAAATTTCTATTGGCATAAACATTTATCAGGCGAAGAAACTAAGCTCGACCTCAGTTGGGCCTGATGCATAGACACAAGTATCTACTAATTATTAAAAAAAAAATTGTACACGCTGGGTTGCAATGACTTTTAAATCCACTATTTCATGAAACGTGAAAACTATTAGTCAAATTTAGAGGAATCAGAGAAAGAAATAGAGTATGTTCAAGTATGTATGGATTGAGGAATCACGAGAAGCAAAGAAGCATGCTTTTATTTGAAAATATAAAAATATATATATAGCGGAATTATAACTGGCATGTTTGCTTATAAATGTCCCCTCGCACAAAAAATAAGTTAAAATATGAAGTTATATGAAATTGCAAGGTAGAAACTGACCACAAGTAATAGAAATTTATTGAAAATGTAATCTTGTAGCAATTTTTGTTTAATAATCAATATAAAAACTCGATGTTTTCCTATAATGTTTACAATGAGATTTTTCAGCGTTTTAGCTTTCTAAAATTTGTGAAGATGGAAGTTGGCACATATTTCCATTTCCATAAGACCGGTGAGGAAAATCCCGACCCCGAGTCCATATCGTCGTCTTTTAAATAGTTTGGAAATTGCATGGAACATACTTGCTTGTATTTACAACATTATACACTAACGACATTGGTGGCACCGAGTTTTTTCAGCGTTTTAGCTTTCTAAAATTTGCGAAGATGGAAGTTGGAACATATTTCCATTTCCACAAGACCGGTAAGCAAAATCCCAACCTCGAGTCCATATCGTGGTCTTTTCAATAGTTTGGAAATTGCATGGAACATGCTTGCTTGTATTTACAACATTATACACTAACGACATAGGTGGCAACAATGGTCGTCTTGAAAGTGTTTGTATCTGAAGAGTTATTTGTTGAAAAGGGATTTGAATTAAAAATTTCAATACATCGATTTATTTATTTTATGTTTGAGTTTAATATTGAAAACTATTTAGTTAAATTACAATTTTAGACAATGTACTCTAAAAAATATACAGCCAAATTAATTAAAAATGTATATAGAATAATTAAACTATTTTATACTTCTTAATTATTTTATCAATTTATATTTAAAATACACTTTTGCAATATATTTAGCTTTTGGTTTATAATATGGTTTATATGAAGATCTTTTTATTTTATTTGTTGACCATCTCTTGTTGGTTTCTTGCCCTAGCAATTTTAAATGGTTTAAAGCAATTAAATTGTTAAGTTTTATTAATTTTAATTAAAATTGAGGTTAATTGCAAAATCAATTGAGGTTTCTATCTGTGTTTCAATTATTTTGACTAAACTTTAGAAGAGTAAAAAAGACTTAATTTAAAGCTATATGGATGCGAATTTAAATTTATT
>APFE031684514.1:20586-39315 GCA_000404065.3 Pinus taeda
ATATATATAAAACAAACAAGGTATAGTTAGAAACATTTTGTTGTCTCTCTTAGTGGTTTTTGTAAATTATGACACAATGCTTGGTATTCGATGAGAAAAGATTATAAAAAAAAAATGAGAAAAGATTATAAAAAAAAAATGCAATTGATTTAAGCAATAAAAATATAAAGTCATACATAAGAATTACTAGTATAAGTTATTTTATCGAAGTATTTGATGTGAATAGATGATGCACCACTTTATTGTCTCAATAATATTTATTCTGGGTCTTTGAAATGTATATTTTTAAGATTCCATATAGTGATGGATATAATAGTAGAGAAATAATTGATTTTGCATGTGCTTCTTGTATTATAAAATTGGGATCCTAATGATTAATATGTTGTGGACAACTGTGCAAATTTGAAATTGCTCTAAATTTAAAGTGCTAAATATTTTTATCTAGATCACACAATATCCAAAATTTGACATATTTTTCAGGATTTTAAATGAACTTTATTCTTGTCCATTAATTTGGGGTTAAATTACATGTCATTTATACATACGTCGTAATTTAAACTTTTTGAACATTTTTTAAGTTATGAAATAATATTAATGTTTTTATGTAGTAATTACATCCATTTTCTTTTCGAAACAAGTGAAAAACAATTAAAAAATAGATGGGAACTAGAAGGAATTAAAGAACCTTACATCCTTTGATATTGGCAAGGGTGGTAGTTAATAGAATTTACTGTCTCAACACTTAAAAATACAATTATAAGATTTTTCAAATATTTTTAGATACTTACATTTGAATTTTTGGTCAATCAACATCCAGTATGATTGGAAGTATAATGTCTAATCTGTTTACATTTGAACATCTTCGACTAACGGAATTAGTTTTTTAGAACACCTTTTCCTCGTATTATTTATGTAGTTGATACTAAAAATCCTTTAAAGAGCGAAATTATTTAGATTGTTAAATCATTTTTTGACTTGATGATATACTAGGTTCAGGTGATGTCTACTAGTTTGGGTCACAATCTATTAAAAAGTAGTGTTATGCATCTGTGAATAATTTCGACTCCTGGAATGTGTAGTTGTGCAATTATCAAAATCACTGCAGAAGCTTATAGAAGAGGAAGAGACTGATAATCATAAATTGGATTGTGTGAATATAACAGAGAATAAGAAAAACAATGAGAAGTTTAAATGCAACTTCCGTGGCAGGTGGATTAGTTGCAACTTAAATTGGTGCAAGTGTTGGTGTTGGTGTATGCAATATCTTTATTCAAAGCCAAAGAACATTGAATAAGTCTCAAAGGCCAACATGCAACAATTTTTTTTGTGATTTAAATGATGACAAAAATTATTCACTAGGCCTCGTGTGAAAGATTTTTCACAAATTATAATGCTAAAATCAGCAAATATTACATGCACCTCTAAATCTCATAGTTATTTCTCCTGTCTTTTCCTACTTGGAATATTTATTCCAAGATGGGCATCTATAAAAGCTTAAATTATTGCATTTTTAGTCAGTTTTGGTGCAATATATTTTGCTTAAATTGACACATTCACTAAAGTACATATGGAATTCAATGTAGTTATAGTACTATGATTACATTTGAGAGATTGTTTTTATTTGCAATTTCCTTAATCATGTGTGACTAGAATGTTATTTGTTATTTATGACATAGTAGATAATGCTTTCAATGGATAGCAAACAATATGATACAAAGCCACATTGGCCACCTTTGGTCATTATTATTTGCACAACATAGATTTATATATATATATATATACCCACTTAGGACTAAATCTAGGTTATTTGTCTTTGTATACAACTGTGTACCTTGAAAAAAATTGGTGTTGCAATGCTATATGCTACTATTAATATGAAAATAATTTACTTTTTGAAACACTATCGTTCTCAATTCTCTCATTCTAAGTTATGTTCAATTCTTAAATGATCAGTGACTCATCACGAATACAACGAACTATGTATAAGCAATGCATCAAGGAAAAATATATAGAATTTATGTGAATAATTTTATTGTATCGTAAATTATAAATATACAATTTACATAAAAGAATTCTAAAATCATATATATAGCAAAAATACTAGAATTTTTATGACAAAAATTTCCATAGGTGTTTGTGCAAAAAACAACAATGTGTGGTGTGTTTTACTAATCAAAACACGTGCAATGTTTCTTTCTGCTTTTTTCTACATAGAGATATCAATTATTATTTTTTCTATTTGTCGCTTTTTCCATTAACTCCATGCATTGTTTTTGTCCCCCCATATGCACACACTAACTATGACACTCACTCCAAATGTTGTGATGTGCATATGTCAAAAGACTACAATGTTCATGTGTTAGCCATAGGTATGCTCGATCAATTTGAAGTGCATTCATATGCACCAAGTCTTAAAGAACAAATATTGCTTATGCTAGGAACCTAAATACTTTACATTTTATTTGATACCATAAGGTCTTTATAACGAAACACTGGGTTAGTAACTTAGACATGATGTAATTGATAGCATTATAGTAATAAACTTTGGAATACGTTTATTGCTTCAATAAAATTTTGAATGTGATTATTATTTTAAATTGCTTATGCTTGTTATTTTAAATTAAAGTTATTTATTATACAAGGCTATATTGTATTTGGTTTTTGAAACTAATGTTTGGATTGTATTTTATTTATACATTTTGAAAATAATTTACAGAATTTGTCAAAGCATTTTACGAAAGTTTACAAATTAAATATAGTGTTTTGAAATTTGTTAAAACGATAATAACACTTTTATTGGTATTATTTTAAATTTTTATATAAATATCTTTAGTTTTAAATTATATTTCAATAGAAAAGAATACAATCTTCAAAGCTCCTTATGCCCACTTCCTCTACTTCTTTATCACAGTGCTACGTACTCATTTTCAAAGTATTTCCAAACAAAAACCAACAAAAAAAGATAGTCACAAAGACAACAGAGACTACATAATATATAGCAGATCTAGAAATGTTGTATTATGATACCTAATAATTGAACATTCAATGTGATCCATGCTCTTAACACTATAGAGCATTGTCACATATAGACAATTTGTCATATTGTCTCAATAAAATTCATGGCAATGAAAAATAGTTTTGTGTTGAGTGGATCAAAATTGTAAGAAATTGATCACAAGTTATCTAGATTCAACTTACATAGATTAGAGAATTTATTCTATTATCCCGGTGATTGTTTATTTGAATAATTTGTTGTTCTTCTTCACTTTTTCTATACTTTAGCTGAAATACGATGTGGAATTGTAAACCACTTCTAACATTTCTTATCTCATGGACATGATGCTTCTTTGCATTCATTGCATACAGAATTGACTCATGAATATCTTCAAGATCTTCATCATGTTAATGATCTTGAAATGTACTTACAAGGATTGTCTACACCTTCTCCTATTTGTGCTCCATCTACAATTAGCTTATGGGGGAATGCATTTTGTATCAAATGGTTCTCCAAATGGTGTTCAGTTCAAGTCAATGTTTATCTATTTACAAATGTCCAAGCATGGTTATGGTTCAATTCAGACATTCATGAATTCAATATAATATTTGGCTACATAACCAAAACCCTGCCTGTGGACATTTTGAACCACTCCTATTACATACCATAGTAGATATTGTAGCTCCAATAGATAAAGAAATTGGCTCATGCATTTGTCCATACCAATTCTCACTTGGACATGACTTTGACGTATTGTCAATTGAGAAAATATTATTTGAGAAAGGCTTCTTGATTTATGGACAAAATTTCAATGATTGTCATGACCCTTTGTCTGAGTCTATTTGTACACTTTCACCATGGTTTGATATGCCTAATATGAGAAACAATTGCACAAATGTTTTACAATTGTTTCATTGGAAATGACATTAGAGCTACCAATTTATTAAAAGAATGCATGAATGCTAGAAACATTGAGCAAGCACAATGTATCAATGATTGGAAAGCTTATATTATAAAATTATCAATGCCATATGCATATGGCCATATAGAAGGAAAAGGTTTTGCAATACAATGGATATGTGAACTACTTGATGTTAACATATATATCTGGAATACAAAAACAAAAGATATTTCGTCGATATTTTATTCATCAACAACTTGCTCCAAAGTCTTGTACCTTATGCATCTACTAGTATCCACATCACATGCACATTTCCATAAAATTATACAAAATTCAGAATGTTGAAAATATTAACCACAACGACAAGATATCACAAGTGCTTTCAAAGAATCTAAGAAAGAGAAAATTGCAAGTCAATTTCAAGTGTACCTTATAGATATCTTGTTAGCAAAGAATCTAGTTTTACTAGATCTTGTACTGAGCTAAACCATTTTTTGATTGAAAATACAATATAAAAAAATAAAAAAATTGTTGAAGTATCAAAAGATTTCACGTCATCAAATTAGGACACTAATTCTTTTTCAATGCTAACAAAAAGTAACAAACAAATATCTACCTCTTTTTCCAATGTTTATAGTAAGTGATACACTCATTTGCATCAGTGGAAATATGCAATGCGGGCACAAGGTGCTCTAATACAAGAAACATAAAAGAAACATGTAAAGTAAAATAAAGAATTGAGGCATATTTGCAATCAATCCAAGACATGCCTACATATGCATGTTGCATTTGTGATAGATTTTCCTTTGGAAAGGACATGCAACCTATTGAAAAAATCACATTATTGGCTATTTTCTCTCTGATGCTTGCATCAAACTTCAAATCTATCAAAATCAATGAAGAAATATGAAAATCTTGTAATAATTCAATACTCAATGAAAAAGTGCCTACATTTGCATCACCTGTTCATATTCGAAGAAGTGAAAAATTGATCTTTGTTGCACGATTGACATATTTAAAAGAGAGATTAGTGGTACCAAGAATGTATTTTGCACAAACAAGATAACTTGGTTACAAAAGATAAAAAATTGTATTAACAGGAACAATCATAAATGTTCCTTCGAGTCTAGCTATAATTCAAACAACATTACCTAGAGATATTCATGACAACATCACAGTGGGAGTTATGTTAGAAAGAAAAATGGAATACAGGAATGTTTATTTGTCTGGAAATATTCTACCCAAAAAAGTGATGTCTACATTACATGACTTGTGCAATACCTCTCTATAGAAGAGTGAACAAATAATAATCAACTATGAATGGAAAAATCATTTTGATCAAAGTAAGAAAATTCATGAGAAAGATAGTCTAAAAATCAAGGAACTAGACTCACCCAATGCATATAGTGATCTAGAGATATAAATTGAAACACTTGTACATGGTTATTCACAGGGCCACCTCATCCATGATCTTGATACAAGAATAATATAAATTGCACCTTCAGAAGGGTTCTGTCCCCTAGGAATTTTCAAGAGAAATTCTCTGAAGAACAAAACTTCCCTACATTGTTCTTTGGATCACGTTGCCCTACAAACATTATCAATCTTTTTTCCTATTAAAAAATTGCACAATGGGAACTGTTGTACATGTCTAGTGACTTTTAAACACATATTACAAACATATTTTTAAAAATAATCTGCATTTTGATAAACCAGGTTTCTAGCTTAGCCTGGATTTCTATTCACAAAGGAGAATTGAAAGGACAAAAACTAGTTGCTAAGGATGTCAAAAACAAAAACAATCTTAAAAATTATTAAAATCGCCAATTGCATATCAATGTTTAAGGATCATTCACACATTGCCTGAATATTTTGAACATTTATGAAAAAATATTTTTGAAATGATACAACAACTTGGCACACCGACTTTCTTTGTCACATTCACTAGTGCTAAGAATCTTTGGGATCCATTAATAAATGCACTAAAAATACAAAGCACTGATTCTATAACAAATCATAAAAACAAATTTGATGATGAATGCATTAACACATTGATCAAATGTCAACCATTCATCTGTAGTCAATATTATAGGTATAGAATCTCGTCATTACGTTCCTTGATAATAAAAAAATAATGAATTATTTGGTCAAGTGCAATATTATTTTTTTATCACAAAGTTCCAAAGTAGAGGAACATAGCATGACCATGGATTAATTTGGATTGAATATGCACTAATATATCAACATTCCCCTAATGTCGATGTCATAGATTTCATTGATTATTATTTGACTTCTGATTCAACAGTCTTGTTGAATCAAATGATTCAATTTCAAACTTTCACCACACAAAAACTTGCAAAAAACCTAAAAATTCTACTTGTAGGTTTGGTTTCCCTATTCCACCAATTGATGAAACTTGGATCTTACACCCTTTGTGCAATGAAAACAATGATATCCAAGGAATGAAAAAGAAACTTTCATTTCTTGTACAAAACAGATCCTATTAAAAAAACATAACATTTGACATATGTTTAGTTGATCTTGGAATTACAAAACAAGAATACATCATGTTGCTACAATTTTGTATTACTCCACCAATTGTACTACTTAAAATAAATCCTTGTGATGTGTGGATAAATGCATTTGCAAAAAAAATCCCTTCGTTGTGGCAAGAAAACATAGATGCTCAATTTATTTTAGATTCCTATGCTGCAACAACATATTGAAGATCTTATATGAAAAAAATTGATCATTCCAATACAATTGCCTTCAAACAAATTCAAGAAAAAATGCATATCTTGTGGAGACAACAAAATTGAAACTATTCGTAAACTTGGAAACACACTACTAAATATGCAACAAATTTCAAGTTGACAAGTAGTCCACATTGCTTTGTCATTGCCTTTGTATTCAACTTCTAGAAAAACAATTTTCATTAACACTACTCCAGCTGAAAAACAAGCATATGTTCTAAAAAGACCTATCTTGTTACAACAAGAACCCGATAATTCTAAAGATATTGTTTGCATGACCATTGATAGATATGTTGCACGACCCGCTGCCCATGATCAAGTTTGTTTGGAAAAATATGTTTCCTCTTATTCAATCACAAAACAACAACAACAAAAAGAGAAAACATCCATTAGTCATAAGATTCATTTAATACAATGAACACATGGACCCAAAAAATCATTATAGAGGAAAAAGGATGCTCTACATCCCATATAGAGAGTCTAAATACACATTAAAAAAAAATGACGAGACATGGGTTGAAGCATAATTTTTGCATAGACACATTGGCGATGTCGCTGTAAAACAAATTTCTCGTATAATCACATCATGGGGTGATAATGAAACTTCTTCTACTGCAATTGCATCCCAAAATGACAAAATATTTATGCTTCACTTCCCATTAGAATATGACAATAAGGTTTGTTCTAATGAAAAATATGGCATTCTGCATGACCTACAGGAGAAAGTGCAATTCAGAAACACTCAAACTAAATATACAAAAATAATAAATTCATTAAGAATCCCTTTGTTTTGGACACAACGAAATATCATGAAATTATGAGAAAAATAAATCAAGAGCAACAATCAATAATCAAACAAATAGTTCTATGGAAAAAAAAAACAATCCAGGTAATTTCTTCTATTTGTTCATCACTGGAGGTGTAGGTACAAGAAAGACATTCACTACACAACCATTTTACCCTGCATGGGTGCTTCTTTATAACAAAGACTCTCAAAGTGACCCCTTGAAAAAAAAGGGTCTAATACTCGCATTTACTAGAAAAGCTACATATATTGCACATGGTATCATAGTCCATTCGGCTTTTACCACTTTCACCATGTCACATGGTTCCATTGGCTTCTAAAATGCTTGATATATTGAGCAAATAATATGAACAACTTAAATTTCTATTGATAGATGAAGCTTCATCAATTGGCTCTTGATTGCTATATAACATTGACAACTAACTTCTCCAACTTCCCCGTTTGGGAACCTCGATATAATATTCTGTGGTGACCTATGTCAAGCACAACCTATACGTGATTTCTAGATATTTGAGAAACCATGCCTTAAAGGAACTATTGTTCCTTACATATTCTGGAAATACAACATGAAAAATTATGAACTAAAACAAGTAATGTGACAAGACAATAAAGATTTTGTATCCATAGTAAACAGAATTAGGACATGTTCACATATTGATGATGATCTTTAATTCTTGAACAAACATTGTTATAGATGTGCACCAAATGATCCAAACTTTCAATACCTCTTCTACTTAAACAAGAATGTACATGAACATAATGAAAGAATGTTGTCTCTCATCAACAAAGAAGTAATCATATTAAATGCATATGACAGAAGAGTCTAATCAACAAATAGAAATCACAATAAAAACACAAAAATGAAGTTTCCATTTACCATTGTGCTCAAAGAAAATATGCTTATTGAACTAATTGGCAGAAATTACGATATTCAAGATGGCTTGGTCAATGGTGCTAAAGGAATTTTTAGAGCATCCACGACATTTGAAAATAGCGCAATTTGGATTGTGTTTTCTAATCCAATCGTTGTGACGCAGGTGGATATTGGTGGCCGTCTGCCTATTCCACTTGGAACCCCACCATTGTTTCTTTTAGTTTTTCAGTTTCCTTAATTGTAGCACAGTTTACTATTTTTGGTAGTTTTTTAGGTCCTAAACATCTGGAGCCATTTTGGGGCCCTAAATGATGTTTTTTTCGAAAATAAGAAAATGTGCCATTTTGCATTTGATTTTTAGTTGAAAGTTACATTCCTCAGATAGATATTTCTAACGAGGTATTGTGCACGTCAAACAGAGACCGTATGCCAAAGTTACGATCCCAGGGAATTGATGTACCAATTTACCCCAATGTGGCCCATAGTTGTGGCGCTTCATTTCCTAGGGTTAGGTTTTTGATTTTTTATGGTTTTCCATTGTTTATCAATAATAAATAGGCCTTCAAGACTCATTATAACACAATTCAGAGGCATGTAGCCGCCACATTTCTTCTCAGAGATAAGCTACCATCGCCCGAGCTAGTTTATTTCCATTATGTATGTAAGCATATTTCAGTTCTTGATATTAATGAAATGAGGTTTTATTTCTATTTCGTATCTATATTTATGTTTATATGTGTATTTTGTTGTGTTCCTGAATAAGTCTGGATCAGTGATATCAGAGCGGTGTGCTCTTTCTCTATTTTTATTTGCATGTGCCCAACAAGGTCAGGGTATAAGGAGTTAGGGATAAAACGAGTTGAACCTTTGCAACACCAGCCTCGCAAACCCCGAGAGCCTCCCAAGGAAGAAGAAAATAAATGTGAGGGGGCAAGAGATCCCTTCAAAATATTGTTCGAAGAAGCCCTCGAGTGACTATGGAACGCGATGATGGACAACTTTACCTATATCATGCGGCAGATGCCTACAGGTCATGCCTCTTAATCTGGCAGGCACTCTAGAGGAACCACTCCCTTCAAGGTACAATTAAACTGTGAAATTCCCATATTTGAAGGCCAAATATATACAGATGTCATAGATAGATGGTTAAATATCTTGGAAGGTTATTTTTCGGTTCATGATTTTTCCAATAGGGAAAAGATTACTTTTTCGCTCCTCAAAGGCCCCCCACGTCAAAGATTGGTGGGAAACATACTGTGATTAGAAGGATGAGAGGGAACCCTCACTATTTTCAGAGGCACCCACTTGGAACTCTTTCTAAGATGCCAGCAAGGAGTAGTATTACCCTGTTGGGAGATATGAAGATAAGTACATCAAGTGGATCACACTATGGCAGGGAAGGAACCAAGACGTGCCAGAGTTCAAAAATAATTTTCAAACCCTTTATACGAAGTTGGGTATCAAGAATTCTGAGTGGAATTTGGTACTCAACTACCGCGGTTGTCTGCACAAATACATCCAAGATGAGATGGAGTTCCTAGACATCTCTTCGCTTATCATCACCTACCAATATGCTGTCAAGATCGAGCAAAAGTTTAAACAAAAGAAGTGAGACTTTGGATCTACGAATCCAAAACAACAAAAAGGTGCCCCCAAACTACAAAAAAAAGGATAAAGCCAAGGCGGGGTAACCCAGGACAACCCGTCGGAGCTGCAAGAAAATAACAACACCATAAAGACAAAGACGGACACATGATAATGGTGTGAGTTCCATAAGAGCCCCAATCACAACACAAGTGATTGTCGAGCCAAACAGTCACTGGTGGCCGTGTTGAAGGCTTCAGAGTCAGATGCAAGTGATGACTCTGAGTCAGAACCTGACAGGGGGGAGGACAAAGGCAAGAATATTATTGATGTAGAACCTAGTGCTAGCATTACCACCACGAAGATCCAGAGTATTGAGCCCAAAGATCCAGAGGAGGGGGAGCGGCTCTTCTACTCACATATGTGGGTGAAGGTTTTGCTTCTTCATTTTACTGTCGACAGTGGAATCCAAAAGAACCTTATATAAACAAAGGTCGTGAAGCGGATGGGCCTACAAAACACACCACAACCACAACCATATGCCATTAGATGGCTTCACCAAGGAGGAGATCTATGTATCAGATAGTAGTGCAACCTTCCCTTCAGCTTCAAGCCCTTCACAGATGAGGTATTGTGTGATGTTGCTCCTCTTGAAGCTTCTGATGTATTATTAGGCCAACCGTAGTTGTGAAAGTGTCATGTTTTGTATGAGTCTAGGCCTCACACAATTATTATTTCTTTTGGGAAATAGGTTATACAGGATATCGCAGGTAGCACTTCCTACTTCCATCTCTTAATCTCTACTTAGAAATGTATTAAGATCATTTCCCATACTGGGAAATTTATCTTCCTTATGACTCGCCCTCAAGGAAAGAAGAAGATTATGGCCACATCCATGGCCTCCAGATAGGGCTCCTCCGCATGGTAGCAGTAGATGGAAAAGGTCATGGAGGAGTGTAGGGACATCTTCACCTCACCCATAAGGGTACCCCTACACTGTCAAGTCAAGCACTCCATCGATCTGATCCCACGCACGTTAATACCTAATAGGTTGATCTATTGATGCATTATTTTGGAGAATGATGAAATCAAGGGACAGATTCAGGAGTTGTTTCAAAAATGGCACATCATGCCAAGTTCACCATGTTGTGGGAGCCTAATCATGTTGGTACAAAAGAAGGATAGGACTTGGAGACATTGTATTGTCTATCGGTCACTGAATAAGATCATTGTCCGAAATAAGTATCCAATCCCACGAATTGATGACCTTCTAGACCACAGCTCAAGGGGGAAAAATATTTCAAAAATATTGGCTTGAAGTTTGGTTATCACCAGGTACCAATCGAACCCTTTGATGTATGGAATATTTCCTTCAAATCTAAGGAGGGCCTTTTCGAATGGCTGATCATGCCTTTCGGGTTGACAAATTCCCCCGTAACGTTCATGAGGTTGATGGACGAATTTTTGTGGCCCTTCACCAACTCATCCATGGTAGTGTATTTATTTGGATGACATCCTAACCTTCAGAAAGAGTTGGGAAGAGAACCTCCACCATATTCGACAGGTCCTCAAAACCCCATGACAACACAAATTGTGTGCCAATTTGGAGAAATACACTTTTGGTATGACCCAGGTTCAATATCTGAGGTACATCATTGATGAGTGGGGTGTGCATGTGGACTTAGCCAAGATACAAGTTATTCGAGATTGGCCAGCCTTAACCACTCTAACAGAGCTCCACAGCTTTCTGGGCCTTGTCAATTTCTACCATAGGTTTGTTTTGGGGTTCTCTCATATTACTTCACCTTTGAGTCAAGTCACCAAGGGTAGAGCGAAAGAAAATTTATTTTGTTTTGAATCCCAACAGAAGGCGTTTTCCAAGTTGAAGCATCACCTCTACTTTGCACTAGTGCTCACATTACCAATCCTGGAGAAATCATTTGAGATTCAAGCAAATTCCTCTGACTATGCTATTGGTGTCATTCTTACTCAACAGGGGCATCCAATGGCATATCATAGTGAGACACTTTCTGACACATTCTGGAAGTATCCTACCTGTGGAAAAGATATGTATTCCACTGTCCAGGCTTGCCGACAGTGGAAGAATTATATTATGGGGAAGGAAATGGTCATCCACACAGACCACTGACCCCTGCAGTTCATATAGACACAAGGAAAGTTGCAAAATGATCGCCATCTGAAATTGTCCACATACCTGCAATAGTTCCATTTGAACTTTAAGTATAAGAAGGGAAGCACCAATAATTTTGCATACTACCTCAACCGGCTGTCAGTCATGGCCCTGACCACTATGCTTGACTCTTTTGGACATGAGACTTTAGAATGGAAACATCTTTACAAGAGTGATCCAAAATTTGGCAACACATATCATATGATCCTGGAAGGTAAGAAAGTTCCATATTTTCACCTCTAGGACACGTTATTATGCCACCTGACACACCTTTGTGTTCCTTCAAGCGAGCGTGCCAAGATGATTTGGGAGGCGAACTACAGTCGATTTATTGGATATTTTGGGATAGAAAAGATAGTGGCAGTGTTGTTGAAGTATTTTTATTGGCCAAACCTTCAACATGATGTTAGCAAGTACATCAAATCTTGCACTTCCTCCGCCATTGCCAAACCTACAATAAAAAACCAAGGCATGTCTACTCCTTTTCCTACTCCTAGACAACCCTGGGAACCCATCTACATGGATTACATGTTGGGCCTTCCTTCTACCAAGCATGGAAATTACTGTGTTTTGGCTATTGTCGACAAATTCTCTAAGATGATCATTCTTATGTCCTACAAGAAGAGTATCACAACGGAGGCCACTACCAAACTCTTCTTTGAACGAGTGTGGGTAAAATTTTGGATCCCACCATCCATTATATCGGATTGGGAAAATAGGTTCCTAAGTTCTTTCTAGTCAAGCCTCTGGTCGTTGTTAGATACCAAGATTACTAAGTGGACTGCCTTCCACCCCCAAACTGATAGCCAGACAGAGGTCGTCAACAGGATGATCGTGCATATCCTTTGCATGTACAACTTGAAGCATCCATGCACATGGGAAGAAAGCCTCCCTTACGTCTAACACATCTACAAAAAATCTCTCCACAACTCAACTAGCCACAATCCATTTCAGGTGGGATAGGGATTCCAAACACTATGTCCCATTGATGTTTCCATACCATTTGCAACTACTCAAGTAGATTAAGCTCATGTCCAGTCTGAAGATGAGAAACCTAATAGCTTCATTGAGCGCATTCAACACATCTACAAGCATTTCCATGACATAATAGACAGATAAATTCTAAGTACAAACAATGTCATAACCAACATCGAGTGCCACACAAGTTACAGGTCGGTAACAAAGTATGGTTACATTTGCAAAAGGAATGCCTCACCAGGGCTTACCGCAAGCTTCACCCGCTCTGATATGGGACTTACACCAACACTAAGGATGTAGGGGATAATAGTTTCAAGCTTAGAATTCTACCATTTCTTGGCATGCACCTAGTATTCAATGTGGACCGGTCGCACCCATACTTTCCCCCATTACTTGACATATCAAACATTGTTGAGCAGTTAACACCAACATAAATCAACCCCAGCTGCATCAAACATACCACACCTGATAGGATCATGAACACACAGATAAATAACACTCTCCAATAGAAGATACAACTATATCGGTATATCAAAGCTAGCCAACTCCTACACCAAGGCAAGTGGCTCACCAGGGACAAAGTTCAGCAGAAGTTTCCCCATCTCATGGAGGCACTCAACGCAATGGGGACCATTGCTTCCCAAGGGAGGAGGATTGATCCAGGTGGATATTGGTGGCCACTTGCCTATTCCACTTGGAACCCCACCATTATTTCTTTTAGCTTGTCTGTTTCCTTAATTGTAGCACAATTTATTATTTTTGGCAATTTTTCGGATCCTAAACATCTAGAGCCATTTTGAGGCCCTAAACGATGTTTTTTTTTTAAATGGAAAAATGTGAGGAAGTGGTTGAAATTTGTAATAAAAATTATAGTCCTTAGATAGATATTTCTAACAAGGTATCATGTGTGTCGAACGAAGATCGTATCTCAAAGTTATGACCTCGGGAAATTGATGTACCAATTTACCCCAACGGAGCCCATAGTTTTGGCACTTCATCTCCTAGGGTTAGGTTTATGGATGTTTAGGATTTTCCATTGTTTCTTAATAATAAGTAGGCCTTCAAGCCTCATTGTAACAGAGTTAAGAGGAATGTAGCCGCCACATCTCTTCTTAGAGATAAGATACCATCATCCGATCTAGTTTATTTCCATTCTATATGTAAGCATATTTCAATTCTTGATATTAATGAAATGAAGTTTTATTTCTATTGCATCTCTATGTTTATGTTTATATTTGTAGTCTGTTGCATTCCTGCATAAGCTTTGATCATGTTGGCACTATTCAATGGAAAAAAAATGGCACATTTGTTCAAAGATGGAATAATGTCTACCTAACACCTATTACTAGAGTTTGTAGGAATAATGAATCAAACATCAAAATTAGTTTTACAAGAAAGAAATTCCCTATTCAACTGGAATTTGCACGAACTATACATCAATCAAAAGGGTTGACAATGGACAAATTGGCTTTTGATCCAAAAGGATTTAGGCAACATGGACTCATCTATACTACACTTTCTCATGTAAAACATATTAAATCCTTGTATTTGGTAAACAAATTGGAACATAGCAACTTTTCCCTCAATGACAAAGTTGATGCTGAGCTAGATATACTTAGAGAAAATGCCTCTTATCAGCTTGAATATAAGATATATCAAAGTAAAACAAATGATGACTTGACAATATGTTCATTGAACACACACAACTTCTCTTTGCATTTTGAGGATATTATTGTCGACTATGATCTAATGAGTGTTGACATTCTTTGTTTCTAAGAAACAAGAACAAAATTGCCTCCATCAAATCCATTTTTGTGAAACAAATATCACTACGTACATCTATACCACTTACATGGAATTCTCACAACTACACAAAAAATATTGTAGTTTACAATCATTTTACTTATATAGGAAGCCAAATTGAATCGATAATTGCAACATTCCATGTTGAGAAAAAAACATTACACTTGCAAATGCATACATTTCACCAAATACAAGCATTGAAGAAATAATAAATTTTATCAAGTTCATTTTAGAGCACACATGCAAGAGTTACCCAATTGTGCTTGTTGGTGATTTCAATTTAGACATGTTGCAAAATAGCCATCAACAAAGAAAACTGCTTTCATTTATGCAAAGTAATGCCTTCAATTTTCATACAAAAAAACAACAACTAACTATAGCTCAATGCTAGACTACTTTTGGACAAACCTTTCAATTAATACTTTTTATTTCCATGTCTTTGATGCTTATTGGACACATCACCATACAATTTGTCTTATCATATCTTTTTTTTTGCTTCGAGTCATTTTTCTAATGTTCATGTCCTGCAATTTCATTATTCACTTGCTACAATATTTGTCACATTTGCAAATGTCCACCTTAGACATATGCTTTGATTTGAAAACATTGAAAAACAAAGGAGGTGTGTAGAACAACAAACAATAAAGAAACAAAAAAATGCAAATATCAAATTCCTGTAAGTCTTTGAACCATGAGCATAAATATGTTCAGTTTGTTTTCCATAACTGTAAATTTTTTGTCATGGTTACCACGGAATTTACGCATTTTGGCTTCCACTTTGTGACATTTTGTTCTATATATTGAATAACATTATTTGCTTTGGTTTCTAGTTAATGATTCATTATTTTTTGTCTAATTTGCTTTGAAAAAAAACATGTTTTTGTGACGATAATGATTCTTAATAACACATTCCAAAAATGAACTGTAAGGGTAATTGTCAATGAAATCTATAAAACATTTTTTTTATTGTCACTTATGCACATTTACTACATAGCAACCAACAATGGCTAATATTAGTATAAGAATAGAATACATAAACAAGAACAAACAAACAAACAAAAAACTAGTGAGTGTTGATACAGAGCCATGCTCGTTTTACTTTTTTTTTTAATTTCATTTGTTCAATTGACCATTTTCTCCACATATCCATTTGTTTTCATTACATTTTATATTCACAAAACTATATATATATATAATATATATATATATATATAGAGAGAGAGAGAGAGAGAGAGAGAGAGAGAGAGAGAGAGAGAGCATACTTTGCTTTAAAGGTTTTCTATACACTTGTCTCAAAATTAACCACTTAGGTTTCCATTTTATAGCAGCAATTGCTCGTGTCATTTGCAACAACATCACGGAAACAGGTAACTCCAGGAAACAAGCATTCGAAAAAGAAATAGTGGAAGATGAGAATTTAAAGAGATTAGATTTGTCCTGCATTGGATATTTGTATAGTCAAATGACATATTTGCATTAAATCAATGGCAATGTTTTTTAAAGCATATTGTTCTAACTCTTCATATAAACAAACCAAAAACAATGCAACCAATACCCTCGTCAATCGTTCAAATATGCTTAAGAGCATATGCAAATATTTTTAAGGCGATATCTTGGTTATTTACGGGCCAACACAAACTAGAAGCCCCAACTCTCCTATAAAGGCACAATTGCTCCATCCTGATTTGGTTGACAGCCATGGTCAAAATAATATCACACTGAACATGAGCAACAATTTTATAGAGCGTTTCCAAAACATGGTTACGATTGGAAATAGTGTTCGAATTACAAATTTTGTGATAAGAAACAAGTGAATTTATGAACGAGGAGATGCCAAATGTTGTATAGTGTTACATGACAAAACCATAGTTAAATCAACTCCACATGTTTTCAAAAACCACAGATTAGCTCCAGATATGTGTGGGTTGTGTTATATTCTTTCCACGACTAACCTACGTAGTGAACCGGGGGATTAGAGGGGGAGCGGAGCCCCCCCTTCGTTGCGCAGTAGGGGGGTCACAAGGGGTGGCATCCCCCCCTGTCCGGGGGGGTTTGAGGGGGGAAGGTAGCCCCCTCTACGGGGTTCGGGGCAGCGCCCCGAGAAATTTTTTTTTGGACCCTATATTAGGTTGGGCGAACCTACCTATGGTTTTCGGTCCATGTTATTGGATGCTTCGGCATGTATAAATATGTATTGTAACATTGAAAGGAGAATAATGAAAAATCAAGCTGGTAGTCTCGGTTTTGAGATCCAGTGGGAAATCTCTGTGTATATGTGTTTTATGGGTTATGCTCTCGCATTTTTATTCTTGTGATTTAGAATTCGTATGCAGGTAATTTCTGTACGGGGGTTTAAAATCACATGGGTATCAGAGTTGTTGGCTTCCAAGGGACGCCTTTGTTGCTAAGGGGTTTATAGCTCGGGCCTGTGTAGACCTCTGTTTCAGTGGGAGATCTGCGAGATCGATTCTAGTGGTGAAAGAAGATGGCGAGCAGCAAAAAGATAGAGATTGAGAGTTCAATGGTCAGAGTTTTGAGTTGTGGAAACTCAAGATGGAGGATCTGTTGGTGGATAAAGATCAGTGGATCGCGGTAGATCCGGGTACTAAACCAACGGGAGTGACCGATGAAGAATGGAAGAAGTTGGATCGGAAGGCAAAGAGCACAATACGATTGTGTGTCTCAGATTCAGTATTGTTGAATGTATCAGGGGAAGCTACAGTGAAGGCTTTGTGGGACAAGTTAGGGACTTTGTACCAATCTAAGTCTCTGGTGAATAAACTGTTCCTGCGGAAAAAGCTGTATAACCTGAGGATGAAAGATGGAGACTCGGTGACAGAGCATCTGAATGCATTTAACACTGTGGTAAGTCAATTATTATCTGTTGATATTAAAATTTCAGATGAAGATAAGTGCATCAGTTTGTTGTGTTCTCTACAGACTCGTGGGATAGTCTGGTTATTGCAATAGGTAGCAATGCAACTGCTTTGCAGTTTGATGAAATAGTCTCAGCCTTGCTGACGGAGGAGATGAGACGGAAAAATATGGACAACCAGAATGGTGATGCCTTGTCTGTACGAGGACGGTACCAGAACAGAAACAAAAATAAGTCATCGAGTGGGAGATCTAAATCTAGAGGGAGATCTAAATCTCCAGGAAAACCTACAAAGGTGGTGTGCTGGAAATGCGGAAAGGAAGGGCACTTCAGAAGGGAGTGTAAATCTAAAGCTCCTGATAAAGGAAAAGGATCTGATGATGCTCCTTCTGCAAAGGCGAAAACCACCTCAGATGAAGGTGGGGATGTGTACTTGGCTTCTTCAAGTACACATGTAGATCATGAGGCATGGTTGATTGACTCAGGTGCGTCCTTTCACTTCACTCCCCATAGAGAGTGGTTCTGCGAGTATGAGAAATACGATGGTGGTGATGTCTTCTTAGGAGATGATAGGAAGGCTAGAATCATTGGTCGCAGAAAAGTAAAGTTGAAGTTGCAAGGTGGAAGGGTTAGAACCCTTCCGGGTGTTTTGCATATTCCTGCGTTGGCCAAAAATCTGATTTCTGTAAGCAAGTTGGATGATGTAGGTGTAAAGACAGTGTTCGAGAAGGATACCTGCAAGATGGTTCACGGAGCACTGGTATTGATGTGGGGAGTTTGGATTGGAACTATGTACAAGCTGCAAGGTAGCACTATTGTTGACGGGTGCAATAGTACTATGGTTCCTGAAAATGGAGCAAAAAATCTAGTGGTCTCTGGAGAGAAGACCATGTTGTGGCATCAAAGGCTTGGACATATTGGAGAGAAGGGCCTTCGAATACTTCATGGTAAAGGTATGGTAGAAGGTATG